>WOXC01006064.1:0-207500 GCA_011680675.1 Gymnobelideus leadbeateri | reverse complement strand
CTGGGAATTTCTATAAGAATTAAGCATTATATGCAATAAAAAGCTCAATTAGGTACTTTTAGATGAAAGGCAGAAATTCTCCCATATCTTTAATGCATAGGTTTTCCACATGTAAAATGTTTTTCTTGCTTAAACATTCTTTATTCTTTTCAAAGTTTTAAATCAATGAATTCATCAAAAAGCACCCCAAAATAATATGTTCGGTGCTTTTACATCTAGTGTTTCCCATATTAAGCATCTTGAATTCATGGGAAGCAATGAAGATGTACATTGTTGAGAAAGATGGAAGTTTTATTAATCTAATCTGCTAAATTTAAAGACCCAAATTTTATGATCTTTCTTTAACTTAGGTTTATCAGTATTCTAAAATAGGCTTATGGATTGTTAAATTAAGCCCATGTTGCACACTGACATCTTAGTTCCAAGAGATTATCCTGTGTCAATCATACAAAGCAACTATCTTCAATCCCTGGAAAATGTGGTGGTATGGTACCTTTTTCTTAGATTGGAGGAAAACAAGTTCAAAGTGAGTTATAAAATTATGACCATCTGAAATCTAAAAATAGGACAGAGGGAGATCCTTGCATCTGACATTTATAGGTGAATAAATAAGATGTATCTTGATCTTGTAATGACTTACAGAGTCATCACCATTTCTATTACTGAGGATCTGAAAAATTAGTTATTTAGCTTCAGTTGCAACATGTAAGCATCTCCATAATTATGGTTGCTGGCCCTAAAAATACTGGCCCTTTGGAAAGGAATCAAATTTTAACTGCAAAAAGAATCAGTGAGAGAAAGAATCTGATAATGAAATAATGTCAGTATAGATGTCAAGTCTAACAAAAGTTCTTCCAAATTTTGTTGCTATGCCAATCAAAAGGAAAAATTAGCAAAACTTTTATTAAATAAGAAACAAGAGTTCTTTCTAGAGAACATATGACAATATGACAATATTTACAATGACTTATACTTGTCCATGATTTAGTAAATAAGCCCTAGGGAGTTGTTTGAGATATTGGATGACTTGTCTAGTGTCATTGAGCTGGTAAGTGGTGGTGGGATTTGAACTCTGGTCTTCTCTTCTTGATGTTAAGTTCAGCACACAATCCTCTATGCTGTGTTGCCACTATATGATAGTTAATACTTTTTACAAAGCAGTTAAAATTCTGTGCTGATTTGCATCTAATCCACATTGCCTTCATCATTATCCATATCTGTACTATTCATCCCTCTTAATATCTTATATGGATGCAGTCTTCCATTTACCCATTCATATTCCCTAAACAGGGATCTACAAACACAGCAATTGTCCTCCTCATACTCTCTTCTAAGAGTGAAAATCTAGTAGAATGTCAGACCAGTGTGGGCTGAGTAGCTTAGCACTGAATATCTAAGGAATGGAAAGTCTAAGTGTCCTATAAGGGAATGATCTAGTGGGCCAAAGTAGTAGAATTCCAAAGCAGTAGCAACTAACCTGTATGTGCCTTAGGATAAATGGTTTCTATATATGATCCATAATCCTCTTTCTTAGTCTAGCTCCACTTGTCTCCAAATCTAGGCTTAACACCATGGTCTAACACCTTCATGACTCACAAACCCCCTTACTAGAAATTCTCCATTCCCTGCTCTTCCTGCTAAGCTACAACCCCTGATATGTCAAGACAGAAAGAACCTAAAACCACTCCACTGCACAACTACAGGCATTTTTACTGGCTTTCTCCCATGTTTGGAATCTTTTCCCTCCTCATCTCTGTCTCCTGGCTTCCCTGGCTTCCTTCAAGACCCATCTAAAATCTCTCCTATCACAGGAGACTTTTTCCCCATTCCCCCTTAATTCTAATGCCTTTCCACCATTATTTCCAATTTATCTTGTGCATAACTTGCTTATGCATAGATTTTTTTGCATTTTATCTCCACCATTGGACTGTGAGATCTTTGAGAGTAGGGACTGCCTTTTTCCATATCCCTAGTGCTTAGTACAATGCAAATAATAGGTGCTTAATAAATGTTTAGGAATCGACTCACTAGGTAACCCCCTATGTCAGATTGTGGCCTGATACTAAAAACTGCTATGAAAAGTTAAGAAAAAAGAAAGAAAGAAAAAGAAAATAACTGAGCAGAGACTATTTCCTTTTTGTCTGGCATATAGTAGGCACTTAATAATGTTTCTTTAATTGAATTGTTGAATGGCATATAACTTCAAACCATCTTCTAACTGTTGCTCTCTTCTACTTTTCTGGATTCCAAAATTAGCTTCCTTGGATTCCTCAACACCCTTCTGTCCATTACTACTTGCTTTTTCTTCCTTCCCTTTCTATTTCTGAAGACACATCCCCAATTCCTTGCTAAAGCTAATTCTTCTGGCTCTGACCTTGATCATATCCCTTCCCTTCTGACTCCTCCAAAACATTGTTATATTTATGAGCCCCTCTCTTTTGGACATTTTCAATTTTGTCTCTAAGGACCTCTTCCTATCTACTCACAAGCACACTCTGATCTTTCTAATTTGATAAAAGCTTTCCCTTGGTTCTCATAACCCATTTCTCTCCTCCCTTTCAAAATGAAACCTCTTGAAAAAGTTGTCTATAACCAAGGCTAAAAAAAAATCCCCCCACCCTTTTTTCAGCCCCTTGTAATCTAACTTCTATCTCCAGCTCTTTAATGAAATGACTTTGAAAAGGTCACTAGTGATCTCTTAATCACCAAATCCATTAGCCTATTTTCAGACATCATTCTCTTTGATCTCTCTGCAAGTATTTGGCATTGTGAGGTACTTCTCATTTCTGGATATTCTGTTCTTCTGTGGTTTCAAAGATGCCATACTCTCCTGATTCTCCCATTTCGTCTCTATCCATTCCTTCTCTGACTCCTTTGAGTCAGAGTTCATTTTCATCCTCTTCCCTTTAAGGTTGGTGGTGACCTAAGGTTCTGTCCTTAGCACTCTTCTCTATCTCTATCTTCTCTTTCCCATGGTGACCTCATTCACCTCATGCAGCTATGTAGATGATTCCAAATGTGTTTCTCTAGGCTTGACCTTTTTATCCTGAGCTCCAGATCAAAAATTTTAATTGCCTATAGGAAAAATACAGTCTGTATTCCTATCCAACTCATGCAAAAAATTGAAATGATCTTTCCCACAAAACTCCTCCTTTTGAATTCACCATTTTTGGTCAGTGGTAGCATCATTCAATGCAATCTCTGATGGCAGAAAATTTGTTAACTTTTCTCTTTTCCTCTCCTCCCATATTCAGAGAGTCACCAAGTCCTGTTATTGTCTCTCTGTAAGATCTCTCACATCCCCCGCCCCCATCCCACCTTCCATTATAAATGACTATGTCACTCTCATGGTTTAAAAGCCCTTAGGAGCCTTCTTGTTGTCCATAGGATAAAATACTACAGAACTCCTTGTTCTGACATTTAAGAACTTCCCTTTCTGCCTCCAATATCCTTTTCCAGCTTTGTTTCATACTATTCACCATTATATTCTACCCACACTGGCAATTTCTTGACTTTTTGCTTCCTTGTCTCTCCTCTGACATTGACTTCTTGCCAGGCACCTTTCCTCAAAACCAGAGACTATACCCTAGAGCACTGAGCCACCTCCTGAGTTGGGTCCCCCTAGTCTTGATCTCATGGCCCATCATGTCCGTCATGCTTCACTTGACTTCCACGTGTTTTCTCTCCAGCTGCCTTCCTGATACATTTGAAGGCTCATTATGAGCCTTTTCCTTCCTTCCTAGTGATGATTCCCATCATAATGATGATGATGATAGCTAGAATTTATATATCACTTGAAATTTTACAAAATGCTGTACGTATTCTGTCTCTTTGATCTTAACAACAACCCAGTGAAGTAGATGGTATTGTTATTCTCATCTTATAGATGAGAAAAATGAGTCTGAGACAAGTTAAGTGAATGTCCCTGAATCATATACTTAGTAAATGTCTGAGGAGAGATTCGAACTCAGGTCTTTCTGATTTCAAGTCTAGTACTCTTACTCTACCATATCACCTAAATGCCTGGTAAAGTTCAGACTCCATAGCCTAGCATTAAAGGCATCTTACAATACGCTGTCACTCTACCTTTCCAGCCATACTTCACATTGCCTCCCTCCAAGTGCCTCCACTATTTGCTGTGATCCACTCATACACAGGGTTATCCCACTTCTTTGTTCATTCTGTCTTTTATACTTAGATTGTTTTTTCTGTCCTTTATGCCTGTTGAATTCTTACTCATTGTTTAAAACCCAGCTCAAATATCACTTGTTCTTAAAAGCCTTCCCATATTCCTCTAACACCAATGTGTAATGGTCTCTTGTAACTTAGACCACATGATGCATTTTTCTTATGTGTATATCACGTATTATTTAGCCTTGTCTGTGTAAAGCAAAAAGCCATTTATGAATGCCATGAAATCTTTCTCCAAAAACTCAGCATGGCATGTAGTTGACCTTATACTCTAGAGATCTATGCCAGTAAAGTAAAAACTGTCGTAGTTCCTGCTAAACCAGAATGGTTCTATATGAGGAAAGTGAAAAAAAAACAAAACTAGGTGGAGCATGTTTTGTTTAAGGATCAACCTAAGTTCAGAGGAGCTCATCACCAAAAGATTGTTCACTTTATGATAAAGTTTTTGGCAACAGAAAGGTGTGAAAATGCTTTATTTAGTGGGGTTGCTAGATCTACTAGTGATGAGTACCCACACTGATGAAATAACAGACCTTTAGAAGTATTAAAAATATACTTTCTTTCTCTGTATCATATCCCTCTGTACGATTTGGAGCTACATGAGGGCAGGGATCTATCTAGTCACTTTAAGATTTTATTTACCCAGTGCTTAGATCTAGAGATCTAGACACAGGGAGTAACTAAAGAATATTTGTGAATTTAACTTCTTTTCTCAAGTCAATGAATCATCCATGTGTCTGTTAATATGTAAGTCTTTAAATATAATTATCAAGGTATAGGTTAACATGCATTTTGATATTCATATATACAAAAACTGACAGGAAAATAGATGTACAAAAATATTTTCAGAAGAGAAGCACTTAGAATCAAAGAGTTCTGGTGGTACAAATCACAAAATTCAACTAATACAAACTTGCTCAATAAATGAATCTTTTCCACCCCATTCACAAAATCTGCCCATTCAAGCCTTACTTTAAATAACTCCAGTAACAGGGAATCCCCTCAATGAGGCTCCCTGTCCTACACCTAGCATGTCTAGTATGGTCAGAAAAATATCAATGAAGATTTGTTTCTATGGAAATTAGTTTGTGAGTATGAAAACTTCAAAGTTAATTCAGAAATTTTAAAAGATTTTGTCTTTTAAAATAGAAATTAATCTATTCATAATAAACTTGGGTTTTTAACCTAAAAAGTTAATGAAAGTGACTGATTCAATAACTGAGTTTCTTTTGAAACATACTTTGGTTTGGAGACAAAGCAATGCACTGTTTCATCCTGTTTAAATGTAAAACTTATTTTAAAGGGGAAATGTTTTCCCTTAACTTTTGAAAACACAAGCTTTCTTGTGCCATAATGAACAAAATGATAGTTACAACAAATCAGCTACTTGAAGATAGACCAAAATAATAGTTTTTTTTTTAATTCTTAAAAATTCTAGTCAATCAAACTTTCATCTTAAAATAGACTATTCAGACAAATGAACTTTTTGAAGTAATTAGCCAAACTAGGATTAGATCCCAGGGTTTCTGATTTTTAGAATATAATATCTTTTAAAGCAGTAATATCAAACAAACAGCTGTCTGTTGGTAAGTGGGAAATATTTAAGGAAATAAATAAAATATAGATAATATTAATATATGGTTTTCCAAGTCACTATGTACCTGCGGGAATATTTATGTATGGTTTAGTGTCCTTCATTTCCATTTGAGTTGAATATCACTGCTTTAAAGCAGAGTAAGAACTAAGAATTAACTTAACCAGAAATGTTACAGAGTTTTCATCCTATGTCATCAGTGACAAATTATTGTTGAATGTATAGAATCATTCCGAGGATCTGAGTATCATTAACTAATGATCACTCAACTAATAACTTGGTCATCTCATCAACTACCTTGAGACAAGACTTATTACCCATTTTATTCACAACACATTGATAGTACCATAATATCTAATATTACAACTTGCCTTGCTCAGAAACTGGCTTATTTTATCAGGAAAGAAATATGATTTTCTCAAATATTTTCAGAAGTTCACTTATGAAGTAACTATTTCAGTTTTATCCAAAAAGTGTTTCCTCCATCTGTCTTTTTTTTTTTAACAAGCAATAGAAGTAAATAGAGTGTATGGTTTCTAAAAAATTATGTCAGTGTTAGGATAGGCCCTACAGCTGAGAAGACAGTTGAAAAGATTATTTACATGAAATATCCTTTAATATTCATTCAGCTCATAGCTTAAACTAGGAATCCTACCTTGCCAGTGGTCTTTTTTTATTCTGGTACACATTAATCTAATAGGGACATTTAAAAACAAAGTAAATCCATGTGTTCATCCTCTGCAACTCTCAAGAAAAATTTAGTTTAAATTACTCACAAATTCTAATTTTATCCTGGTATAACCCTAGGGGATGTATAACTAAATAGTGTTTAATATAGCTATGAAGAATCCACAAAAAACTCATCCCTTATGTTTTGCGACTAATCTGTAAAATGCCATGCTGATTTTCTATTAACATAGAGGATGTCTAATTTAACTCTTCTAATTATATGCTTGTTGCTAACTAGGTGAAATTTGGGAACTAGTGATTTTTACTACTTTATCCTTTACCTCATTTATTAAGAACAAGCCTTCTTGTGGTAATATACCCTTTATAATAATACTAGAGACCATTGCCCTAGATTGCAAAACAGAATGGACCATCCCCAATTCTATGCGCTAAATCTCTAGATGTCCCCAGGACCTGTTAGCAATAGCAAAGTTACAAAAATGGTGCCTAAATAAGGATTTCCCTTGCCTTGCTATTATGGTATTAAGAAACCTTTGAAAAATCATCATGTCTATGGCAGACAATTCCCTGCCCATTTGTAGAATTTTTCTTGGTTTATCTAGCAATGAGGAAAAACCCATTTTGGCAACTTGTGACTTCTGAGTTGGCAATAAATTCCTGGTACCACTTAAAATCTCTTCCACTACTGCCTTACAGAATAAGTATCATAGCCATTGACTCAGTATAAAGTGTAGCAGATGTGAGGTCCCTTATTGTTCTCTTCTGTCTCTATAAGGAGATATGAAGTTTGCTTTACAAGATTAACTCTTGTTAACAAGAATAAGACCTTTTATTCCTGGCCTTTTATTGGTGATATCACCTTGATAAATTGTGAACTAACCTAACCTTGGATATTCTTTGGTCCATTGATAGCATATTGGGGATTTGAGGTCAATTCAAACATCCTTGGACCTTGTCTTTAAAATAGTGTCTAAAGCACCGGGGCTAGAAAGATATGGAGATAAGAGAACAGGGCTACACAGGGCTACACTACAGAATATACTCAACCCTCTGGAGGGAAGATTGCCTCCAACATGCTCCCATTAGGAAAGGACGCAGGTTTAGCAGAGGAAGAGCCACTCAGCCCCAGAATGGAAGTGGGCAGAGGGAATGGTAGGACAATGAGGAATAGCTGTGCCAAATGTCCATGAACCCAGAGAAGGTCTTATTGAACAGTGTCAAATTTCTAGGCCCAGCAAGAACCAGATTGGAAGAACAACAAAGGATGGAGCTATGATATAGAGGAGCAAATCATAGCCCTGTGTCTAGTGCTATAAGACCTGTGCTCAAAACCAATTTGTGATGCTATGCATGTGACCTTGAACAGATTAAACTCCTTGATTCTCACTCTCCTCACCTGCAAAATGAAGAGGGTGAAATCTAGGGCCTCCAAAATTCCTTTACACCCTATATCTATGATTGCCTTTACTAGTCCTGTGAGTTATGTAGTGCCAAATAAAGAGAAGACAAATTTCTACCATTCCCAAGTTCTTTCCTTAGAAGAAGAGAGTTATCTCCACCCCAGTGTAATAGTATATCTGGAGAATGATGTAGGATCCTAAGAGAGGACAGAACCCTTAAAGAAGAGAGACAGCTCTGACTTTTCATGGGCTTACATGTATGTGAATCCTTTGTATTATTTGTCAGATAAAAGAAAGCTTGTCCTATATTTCATTCAATGTTAGGCTGATAGCTTGCATGGGAGCTGAGGGTTCTTTATGTTTTCTCTAAATATGTAAATATGAGCCAAAATATATTCCCAGGGGGGATTCTGGACAGAGACATGAAGAGAGAGAGAAAGAGAGAGACAGAGACAGAGAGACAGAGACAGAGAAAGACAGAGAGACAGAGACAGACAGAGAGACAGAGACAGAGAGACAGAGACAGAGAGACAGAGACAGAGAAAGACAGAGAGACAGAGACAGACAGACAGAGACAGAGAGACAGAGACAGAGAGAGAGAGGATAATTATAGAGAAATACCCAAGAGTGTACTAAACCTGTATGAACCCAGAACTAAGGTTCTGGGCCATAGGTTCATATAAAACATCCTTTACTATACATTAGTAGGTCCTAATTCAACCTTAAGATTGAAACTAAAAGGCTTCCTGATAGAGAGAAAGGGGAAACCTGTCCCAGGGAATTTAAGCTACAACCACCACCTCAGAGGCCAGTGGTCACAGTCTAGGGACAAGGCTCCAGGAACAGTAGAATCCCCAGGCCAGAAGCCATGCTTCTGCCTAGCTCCACAATCATCAGTCAAGGGATCCATTCTTGTGGAGATATGATTAGCAGCCTTCTGAAGGTGCTTTCATCTTCAGCCTTCCTTAGCCTGCACAGTTACTGAAGACACACAGAAGAAAGTTCTCATGGCCTACCTCAATATCAGAAACAGGTAATTTTTTATTAGTGAGAATGACACTTAAGAAGAAACATATTTCCATCTCCTTTGTGGCTGCACCCTAAGGACCACTAGACCTTTTCATTTAACATATAACCAAAACCCCTCATACATGTTTCCTCCCTCTGAGAATGTGAACTCCTTGAGAGTAGAAACTTTCATTTCTCTTTACATGCCCAGTGCTTAGCACATTGTAAGCATTTAATAAATGCTTTTCCACTCATTCATTCATCCATTCATTTATTCATTCTTTCAGTCAGACTGGCAATGATAGAAATCTATTCCTAAATAAAGAAGTAACATACCCCAAAAGTAAACATACTGTAATGTAATATAGAAAGATTACTTTTGCAATTCTTGAAGATACCGTACACTTAAAGGACCTGTAATTTTATCTCTGTATTTCCACAATGGAAACAGATCTCTACCCTTCCATTCTTTAGGAGTCTGTCTGATGAGTCGATGTGGACAAAACATTAGAAAATTAAGAACTAGTGGCTAACCATTTGGTGGTAAACTTAGATGACTATCAGAAAACAGCCCAACAGTCCATCCATTCATTGACACATTTGTTTCACAGACAATACCAGCCCTTTAAATCTCCTAAAAGCAATCTGCCCAGTTTGAGAAAAGTTTATAGAGTCCTAAATAATGGCTAGAAAGTTCTTTAGCTTCTTGGTTCTCAATGAACATTGAAATGGAAGACACAGGGTATAAGCATTCACAGATAGCTAGCAATTATACTCTAAGACCTAGCTTTTATTTTTGACTCACCCATGAGTTTAAAAATTAAAAAAAGATCTTTTAATATACAATATTATTATTGCTAATAGCAATAAAAACACATTTCTATAGCCCTTCAAGGTCTACAAATGCTGTCCTTACAACCACTCTGACCTAGCTAGTAAAGTATTATGGATAAAGAAATTAAGGCCAAAAGAGGTTACATTGTTTTCCCAGTAACAAAGACAGTGAATAAGCTGGGAACTGAACCCAGCTTTCTTGACATTAAGTCCAGAGGAACTTCTAAGCAGTGGATTGAGTTGAAAGTAAGTAAGGAGCAAGTTAACTTTTAACTCAAGGATCAAATAAAAAAATGTATGTAAAGTGCTATCTAAATAAAAGTTCTAATAAATAACAATTATTATAAATCCCTGGATTGAATTGTAAATTCATTTAATCCCAGATAATATATGTTATTTGAACATATATGTTCTCAAGAACTCAAAATCCTCAACAACAACAAAAACCAAATAATTCTCCTTCTTCAATGATAGGAAATAACATGAATATCTGATTCACTTATTTTTAGGCACTCACTATATGTAATTATAACAAAAATAATATTCTAATCCAAAGAAGAGTCAGGGTAAAGGATGCCATTAGAGATGTGGGATTAAAAAAAATGTAGCTTGGCAGTATGACAAAAGCTAGGTTGGTCCACTCAAGTTCTCCATCCCATTGTTGAGAAAGATACCTAGCACAATAAGGTGACTGCCTCTGGCAAATCTATGGGAGGACATAAACAAGAGCTGAACAACATGGGCAAGCATGTATGCCTTGTAATTTGCCCCACTGAAGAGAATTAAGATCAATGGGACCACAACTCCATTTTAATAAGCCCTGTGATTTTTTACTTATATGTTGCTGTTCAGTCATTTCAGTTGTGTCCACCTCTTTCTGACCCCATTTTGAGTTTTCTTGACAAAGACACTGGAGTGGTTTGCCGTTTCCTTCTCTGGCTCATTTTACAGCTGAGAAAACTGAGGCAAACAGGGTTAAGTGACTTGTACAGGGTCACACAACTAGGAAGTATGTGAGGCTCAACTCTGCTTGACTCTAGGCCTGGCACACTCTGCATTGCACTACCTAGCTGCCCCTTAAAACACACACATATGTGTGTATACATTATATATAAAATGTCATTAATAATCTATATTTATATAGCTCATCATAATTTATAAAGCCTGTTTCTCACAACAGTCCCATGAGACACTGTCGGCATTAAATATCCCTATTTTACAGATAAGGAAACTGAAATTCAGAAACACTAAATGACTGAATTGTCCATGGTTATAGTGCTACTAATTGTTAGTCCTAGCATATGAATCCAGGTTTCCTAACTCCAAGTCCAGCACTCTTTCAAATGAGTAGTCTCTGAAGGGTTGAAGAAATGAAATTTATTTCATTTAGAAAAATTTTAGGAAGAAAGCATTCTAAAGTATTTCAGAAGGACTATAGAAGTCTACACAAATTCTTAAAAATCCCCTCTACAGGCAGTGTGAGGAAGATACTTGAGACAAATTTTATCAACATTCCTGCAAAAAGGAAGAAGTTTTTTGGTCCAGAACTATACAGATTAATAAACTACATCCAGCAATGTCACTCTACTTTGACTGTGTAGACACCATCTGTATTGCCATGGAGCTTAAGAAAAATCGGGTTTGAGAGCATTTATGCCTGAGAGAAATTCTATTGCATTGGAGTATCAAAGGCCATTGTGCTTAAGAAATCCTTCTGAAACTCTATAGGTTTTAGGAGAGCTGGGATTAACTTCCCTTTAAACCACAAACCCAATCCAGAGAATAAAAATCAACAAACAAAGCACAACATCTCTTAAAAAGGAATAAATTATCTATTGTCTGTATAAATTTGATGTTAAGCAATGAAATTCAAGATGAAGGTTTAAATTGAAAGATAACTGTATCATACATGACAGACATTTTAAAACCCAACAAAAGCAAAAGAATTCTTGAATGAAGGACATAGCATCATGCTGAACATTGAATTGCAGGTTTGCTTTCAATCTCAGACCAATGTTAAAGTCCTTCTTTACCTATGATCTTTCATAAGCAAATACTAAGAAGGTTTGGATTTCAGGTTTAAGAGAGATCATAGGATATAGAATTAGAAGGGTCTTTAGATAACATTTAATCTAGCATCTTTTTTCATAGATGAGGAAACTGAGACTTAGATCAAATGACTGCCCAAAGTCAGAACTATTCACATAGTCCCAAAGCAAAGTTTACCCTTTGTCCAATAAACAGAGATCAGAACCCCTTGGGCTGCTTCTCTCTTTAAACACCTCATTTACCACAGCAACTTGTGCATTGTTGGCAATCGAAATTAGGTCACAACATCTAGATATGAGGCTTTATGATTCTGACACTACTACAGTCACAAAGCCATTCCCTAGAGAATTTTTTCAGAAACAGTACTAGAAGTCAGACTAAAGAGATTGTCAAGAAATCCCTTGGAGAGAAAATATTGCCAAAGAGAAGATGGTTCTACTTTATTTTGTCGTGGAGGAAAAAAAATCAATCTCACCAGAATACAGAGAACTACTTTTCTGTGAGAAATTCAGTGGCCCTGAAATATTCAAACAATAAAGAAGACCCATGTCATGATTTAAACATTTTAGAATGACCTTCAGTGAAAGGTCTTGGTATTATTTTATTTTATAGCTTCAATTTTTTTAAGTCAGAGGGAAAAAATGCTAAGAGGGGCAGAGGCAACAGGGTCTCATTTTGAATTTATTTTTGAAAATCTATTGAAGGAACACTTGCACATGTTGATTAAGACATCTTAGTGAGCAAACTAAACAAAAAAATCTGGACAATATTATTTCATTCTTATCAAAGTACATTTAAGTACATGAACACGTTATGAGAGATTTCCTTGGTCATGTTAGTTTTTAATTGCATGCCTTACTGATGACATCAGAAGATTTTTTTTCTTTTTTCAAGTGAAAAAAATGGGTGGTAGGATTTTTTTTTTTTAATATCATCACAAAATCAGGTATGTTGTTGCCATAATGGCATAAAGTGAAATTTCATCATATGCATTAATATAATTATTTAATTCTTAACCAAGCTTCTTAAGATGAAGCTGGAAAGGATCTCAAAGGACGTTTAATTCAGCATGTTCTTGGAAGCAACATAATACAAGGAAAGAGTGTTGACTAAAGTCAGGGGGTCTGAGTTCAGATCCTGCCTTTGATATTGACTTCTTGTGTACCCTTGGGAAAAGGATTTAACCTCACTCAGTTTCAGTTTCCTTGTGTGTAAAATCACAAATTGGACTAGGTGATCTAGGTCTCTTCTAGCTCTGTATTAGTGATTTTATAAACTAGAGTCAGAATCATCACTTCCAAGTCACTGCTGATTATTTATTGTTTAGAATGCTATCTGTAAACCAGGGAGATCGAAATTTAAGTCTTTAGTCACTGATACTTTCGCTTCTTGCTACCCTATTTCTTTACCCTACAACTTGATCCAGTGGATTTGGACATCATTTTTTTTTTTGAGGAAAAGAAATTGCTTTTTTCAAAAGTACAAATCACTACATTATAATCTTTAACAAGAGGCAAATGGTAACTCAGGCTGCAAGTTTAAGTTGAAGAAGTAAAAATAAAAGGTTGCCAATAAAGAAATAATAGAAAGGTGGCAGCCTTTTGATTGTAAAGGTGACATGGGTTTTTAATGATTTTCTCAGGGCAGCAAGTTACCCTCATTAAATTTTACAACATTTGTGATGTACCTTTCTATGCAAAACACACCTGACAATTATAAAATGTTAAAAGAAAAGATTATTTGGGGGGTTTATTAAGAAAAAGAGAGGGGTATTTTATAGATGAATTTTGGATAATTTTTGAAATGTTTTATTTAAAGTGTTCAAATTCCTAGGGATTTAGCAAACTATGTGTCCTCATATGGATGAGATACCCCCAAAAAAGTCTCATTCCAAGGAATTACAATGTTTTAAAATAATTAGAAAACAGAACAATGAGGCAGGGGGTGAAAAGGTGTCTTTTGGCTACTAAAGATACATCTTCTTTCCTGTTCCATATTTGTTATAACGTCACAGAACAAAGAAGACACCAAGAAAGCAAAGATTTCCTTTTGCCTTAAATCGCTCCCAAATTCAACATCTTTCCCTAGTTCTCCTTCCAAGTACTTTCATAGTGGAGAAAGAGAGAGTAGTTAGTTCAATGCCACTCTGAGCAAAATTTTATAATACTCCATTCTAAAATGGAAGAAGAATTTACAGAAATTAACGTGTTTAAAAATACAGAAAGCCTTAAATGCATACACATAGAACAATGTCAAAAAACTCCAATCAAACTCAAATATTAGTTCTCTAGATTCTATAGGTAATCCAATATCCTTCATTTATCAAGATTCTAAACTATTGGAGTTAATTGTCACATATTTTCTCCAAGAAATATCAACAGTCCCTTCAAGTTACAGAAAATTGGAGCCACTGCCTTTGTATCTGCCATGTTGTGCCTGAAAAAGCCCCCAGCTGGTGAACCTAGCTTTCCCTACTATATTAACTCAACAAGTTCTGATGTTATCATAGCCCATAATGAGGAGACCCCCTACCAACTAAAGAAACCATATGTCAACCTACATACAACCTTTAAATTTTTTGCAGGTTATTGGATGTTAACTCATTGTCAGAAAATTTTATACATTCATCTAAAACATCCATTGATGGTCTGCCACATGTAAGGAATTGTGGAGGTATATATTGAAATATACACAGAGCAGATATTGAAATCTACCTCTGCAACCGACATTTCACTTCTTATTTGGTGCTATTTATTCTTGGCTAAGGACACTATAACAAACTATATAGGTGTTACCAGGCAATATGGATGGAAAGAGGCCAATAAGCTTAATTATGGAAAAATTCAGAAAGAAAAAAGAATTATCTTGAATGTAAAGTTAGAAGTGTTAAGGTAGTTTGAGGCTAGAGAAAACCTTGGCCAAATGGCAAAATCTTCAAGTATTACTGCTTCTAGAGTAGGAGAATTTATGAGAGACACAGGTGGGCATACAAACAGGTTTTCTGCTGCTTATTAGCATGACAAAAGATTTCAAAGTCTCCAGCAGTTCATAGCAGAAGCATCCTATTCATGTCACTGAGGGGAGGAAGTGAGGAAATAGTCTTAATATTCCAAAGTACTTATCAACATGCTGATTGATATATTGGATATTTTTCTCTTTTAATATATCTTAAGAAGTGTTAAAGTGGAAAGAATACTGTATCGTGGGACAGAAATCCTGGGTTTGAATAGAGGTATTTCCACTTACTACCTGTGTGACATTGGACTAATCAATTAACCTTTCTGGGTCTGAGTTTTCTCATCTGTAAGATAAGTGTGTGTGGTGGGGTGATGGGGGGCGGGGAGGGTGACCTTTAAAGTCCCTTCCATTCAAAAGCTGTTTTTTAAAAATCCTACGATTTTTAAAGTCCATAAATTTTGAGTTGGAAGGGCCTTTAGAGATCATAAAGTAGTCCAATGTCCTCCTATTCCAGATGAGGAAGTAGAAGCCCAGAGAAAGTCAGGGATTTGTACAAGGTTGGAATCCAAATCTTCTGATTCCAAATTCAGTCCCCATTCCACTTTGAAACACTGCCTTAACAGTGCTTTAATATAGCCAGAATCCAATTTTGAATGCAATCCAATCTGAAAATAAAATTTTCAGATAAAAATATTTCTGCTTTTACAGTGGAAGTCAATGAGAAAATGCATTTTCTTTTATAGCATAAATGAGGGATACCTATGTTAGAAAATATTAGTTCATGCTTAGAAATAGTGTGACACAATGAGTTATAAAGAGAAGAAAATTTTACAGCATTAGTTCTTAACCCTGGGTCCACAGTCCTCATGGATAGGTTTCAGAGTTTGTGAACTTGGATGGAAAAAATAACCCTATATTTTTATTTTCACTAACCTCCAATTGAAATTTAGCATCTACTTCAAATATTAAGACAAACAAAAAAAATTATTCTGAGAAGGGGGTCAATAGAACTAATTTTATCCTGTTAAAGAGGTCTGACACACAAAAAGATAAAGAATCCTTAATTTATAGTTTTACTTTTAAAACTTGATGCTAATTGTGAATGCATTCATCCTCTGAATATATTGGTTCCCCTTTGATAGCTCCTAATCCTGGTCCCACCATTTCTTAACCAATAGAACACTGGTAAGTTGTTCCTCAACTGTGAATCAAGGCAAAATGTTCCTGGGCAGTCCCAGATCTGGTTATATAGTAATCATTTCTGATACATTCCTGTACTGGTAGTCTATAGCAAAGTGAAATGGGGGCAAGTTCAGGCTCTGTAGTTCTTGTCCCTAGAAGATTTCCAGCTGGCTCTATTTCATCTCACAATAACGGCCACTCAACTGTCAACCAAAGTGAAATCATTCATCTGGCTCTTCCTTCCTCTCTCATATACACCTGTGTAGGAATTACTCTTTCATGACTTTGCAACAAAATTTACTGATCTTTCAGGAAATAATTTTTAAGAAGATTCTTCCTCAATATAATATGTAGTGAAATGAGTTTAGCCATAACTGAAACTGGACTCTAGATTGTAACTCTTCAAAGGTACAATATATGTATATAAAAACAGATGCTGGTAAAGATAGAGATGATAGAGGTGGAGAGAGAAAGAGATAAGAGAGAAAGGGAAATACCTTAATGTTTAATACAGTGCCAAATCCCCAGGGGGCATTCAGTGCATACCATTTGATTAAGATAATGGTTATGAAGTATGATTATAAGGAGGGTTTCAGTTAATACAGTAGTTCATACAAGTATGACCAGAGTACAGGAGACTTAGGATTTTATAGAGAATTTCTTTTTTCTCTTCAATTTGGAAAATTATTCTTGTATGCATTAATAACAAAAGTTATCTTCCTAGAAATATGCACCAATATTATTTTCCCATAGAAATTTAGATGCATGATTGACTTATAGTCTGCAACATGAAATTTGGATGAAGCCCAAAGTTACTCCAGACAACAGCAAGCTCAAGCAAAGCACTAAGGAGAATGTCAAATATGAAGTATGAGAACCACAGAAAGGGAGGAATACAAAGGTTAACCCCTGCATAAGCCTGACCTGACCAATACCATGTCTCAACAACTTTGTTAAATATATTGTAACCAAAATCCACTATGATGTCTGAAAACACATTTGTTATCTGTTCCAAGTGGAGTTGTGTTTGTCTGAAACATTATTTCACTGAAATTTGTGTTTTCCTAAAGATGATTTGTAACAGTAAACACTAGCTTAAATTTATATAGCACTTTACAATTTACAAAGCACTTTTTTCAGAACAACACTGTGTGCTAAAATTTTCTTTTTTGTACAACTAAAAATTGATCACATTTATACACTGTCCCAGCTCTTGTATATAACAATCTCTAGAATATTAAAAGTTTTGAAATGGACTTTGGCAGTATTTGCTTGCTAGTTATTACTATTATTATAGTTATTATTATTAACTGTTACCTGAGACAATTTACTTAAACCTCTCAGACTCAGTTTCCTCAACTGTCAAATGAGGTAGTCCTAGATGACTTTTAAGATCTCTTCCAACTTATCAAACATCATTATGACATGTCTTTTCTCACTCCTGTTGATTCAGTGTGTTGTTATACTATTAGCTAAATATTTATGGTTGCAAATACTTGCAAAAGTATTATAGAATTTTGAATTTACAAAAAGTATCTATATGTATAAGCCCCCGAGGCTATACAAATAGAAATCATATAAACTACTATTTTGATTCAATTTTATTAAACACCAACAGGATACTTTCATGGTCAAAAATTATCCAAAAATGATTTGGTTATTGAATTTTATCTAGTGTTGAAAAATTATAAATGTAATATCCATATTTCTTCTGGTTTGCACAACTACTTGAGAAAATACAACACTGCTATAGTTTTAATGGGAATTTCTACTTATTTAGTCTATTAATTCTGTGAACTAGGATCTAAATTCTAGTCTGTACAATATATAGACTGTATACAGTCTATACAATGTATAGGAAATTGACCTACTATACCCTTTATTCAAAAGAATACCCATTTTCTTTAATAGAGAGTATTTCCTGACTATACTTTGGTCTCTTGACCACTGAGGATTCAATGGGGAATCTGCCTTTGGCTTTTGATAGTAAGACCTTTTATAAAAAGAATCATAGGTGTGGAAGGGACCTTGAGAGGTCAACTAATCCACCTCCCTGCCTCCAGGCAAGTATACACCTCAAACATCTGAATCCAGAGGAATGAGGGTCTGTCTTTAAAGAATTCTTAAGGAACTTCCATTATTCCCTGTAGTGCCTAATATGTATTAACTTTCCTGCATAGATACTATTGAGTATATAACACAATTTTAGTATTTTATTTATTTTTTGGAGGTGGCATTTAAAAAAGAGGAAATAGGTGACCCAATACTAGTGAATACATTTTATAATGTTTTTTGCATCCTCTTTGTTTCTCTAAAAAGCTTCAGTTGTGAAAAACAGATGCATCATTTTGATCCTATAACAAAATATCTGTCATCTAGTATGGTAAAAGAACACATTTTTATTGAATCCCTTATTCTGGTCAATGGAGTGAACATATGTATACCTTATATGAATGAAGAATTTCCAAACAAATGGAACACAATAAAATACAATCAGCACTAAAAACTATCCTGAAGATGATTTAATCATCCTTTGATGTTGCAAAAGTCACTTCAGGGTCTTGCAATCTCATTTTGGGATCATCATAATGAATATCAGTTATCATTATACTTAGCTGAAGAAGGGGAAAACTGAGAGAGATTGATAATTGCTTGGATAAAGGGTAACAGAGAGTTAACTGCCTTAAGAACACACACCAGACCTTATATACAATAAATAGGACAGTGTGATGATGTTAATCCTACCACTTTGGGTGACTTTAATCTGACTTGCCAGCTCCTACTACCTTCAGATAACAAGGACCAAAGTTATGGAACAAGGGACATTGCAGCCATTCACTTCCCAAAATGACATAATAAACTGATATCTATGCCTAAAACAAAAATAGAGAAACACCAAGTCATTATATGTTGTAACTGCCTTGGAAATCTGAGAAAGAAAATGAATACTTTTTTTTTTTATATAAAGTACACAAACACAAGAGAACCATAAGGCACAGGAATGCAAACATAGAATCTTAAAGCTGGAAAGGACCTAAGAGATAATCTGGTCCAACTCTCATTTGACAGAGAAGGAACCTAAAACTCAGTCAGAATAAGGAAACTGCCAATGGTCCTACATACAACCAGAGAGGAGTAGAATCAAGAGTGGAGCAAAAACCAGTGCTTTGGTCACTGTTAGAGGATTACAGAATAAGGTTCTCCTTGCATTGCTTATTATAAATATATATGTTTAAAAGGAAAATATGACTAATTGGAATACATATATGGAAAATCACCAACAAAAAGTATGCTATGCCTGCTAAACAGGAACAGTCACAGATCATTAGAAATTAAAGTAATCTTAGATATGATCTGATCCAATATCCTCAGTTTACATAGCCAAAGTCTAAGGCCCAGAGAAGTCAAACAATTTATTCAAATTCACACACCTAAGCAGTGGTAGAACAAATAATTAAACCCAGGTTTCTCATGGATGCTGCTCCAATTCACTTCCCATTATAATACCCTATAATAGAAAATTTCAGATTATTTTACCTATATATACCGTCAGAATCCATATCATCCTAACTATGGAGCACGGACTTAAAAGGATACTTAGTTCACCATGTACAGAATTTAATACTTTAAGGGTTTTCTTTTATTAATTACTCCATTACATTAATATTTGTTATTTTATGCCAAAAATATATGTCTGTAATTTAAGAAGACACCTATTATAAATATATATATATCAAATATGTTAGCTCCCATCATAACTAATAGCACTGTCGTTAAAAACTATTGAATAACCAAGAGATGTTTGAACCCCAACTAGTTGCATTTTAATTATATTTGAAAAATATTTTGTGCCATAAAATTTCAGTATTTAAATAGCCTTTTGAAGTTCCTTACAGGAAAGTCTGACTCAAATATACATCCTTAACATATGTATAAGTATATAGACTTTCTCAAGCTACTCTAATTTTTAAATTCATTAACCCATTTTAAAAAAAGAAAATAAAATTTTATGGCCCACTCACAATAAATCGATTTATTTTATCTCACATGACTAAAACTGCACTTTCCAACAAAACTCTTCTGTAAAGAATGAACAACTTTGTAAAGTTGCAAATGCAAGTTTACAACTTAAACTATAAGTAAAGAATAGTCTTACCAAGAAAGTGGGGGTGGGGGGAAGACACATCTCCAGAGAGTGAAAAAATTTTAAATGATACACTTTAAGTTTCCTATCAATTTTCTCTCATCATCATGGGAAGACACATAACTAAAGAAAATTGGGAGATAAATTTGATAGGTGAAATGGACTTCTATTTAAATTATCTACATTATGACCTGCTTTGATATAAACACATTTTTAAAAACAAAATTCAAAGGAAAAGTTTTCTAATATAGGAAGGAATAAAATAGCTGTCAGTCTGCTTCTCACCAAAATGACATGAATTCCTAGAGACTTTTTAGGCTGAAGAAGAGAGGAGGAATTAAGAAGAAGACAGGGTAAGGGGCAGGATGCAGAAAGGGTGGTTGTGGTAAAGCATACTATAGGGTAACTTGGAACTGTTGTTACTAGGCAAAGTAAAGATAATGAGGGGAAAAAAACAGAACACGCATTACAATGTATAGTAACATAAAGCTCTGTTTGATGCTCTAGAGGGCTTCAACAAGTACTGTACAGCCAAAAATCAATTGAAAAATCAGCATGATAAGAGAGCATGAGTTGCCCTATAATAGCCTTAAGACCCCCAAGGCTATGTAAGTCCCTTTCATCTGCCACACTGCAGTGACTCAAGGGGAACCCCACTTCCCCTCCCTGTGTAGTGGGGGTGCATCTGTATATCTCACCTATTGCTTTCACCTTCTATCCTAAGAGTAGTTGACAGGACTGGTGATTTTTTTTTTCTTTGAAACATTTGAAATAGTATTTTTGTCTTTTTTTCCTTTATTCTTTCTCTCTTCTTGACATTTCCCTTCAGATAAATCTACTGTGTAATATCAGTCTTAAAATATTTTCCCTAGTACTAAATGAAGGTCAACTCATTCTATGAATAACCATCAATAAGTAATATTTCTTTTATAGTTTGGATGCATTTAACTTAGGTTATTAAGCTGTCCCTTGCTAAAACTCAGTTAAGGCTTTATGCAAAGTCCAGAATGCTAGCAATTAATTATACTGTTGTAAAATAAATGTATGCATATATGTATTCCACTCACAGATTTAATCTCAATATTTCTTCAATCATTTCCTCATGATGTCTGGTTTCTATTGAATTTACACTACTATTTGGCATTTGGTACAACCCCCCAAAGATAAGATACATCTGTCCCCTATTCACAGATCTTGGCATTTTTACCTTAATTCATTCGTGAAGTGATTAGCTGAAAAACATATTACCTTGCTTATTAAATGGATATCTTCACAATAAAAATGACTAATTCCCAACTTTTGAAATTGAAATAAAAGGCATAAAAAGGCCTGCCTAAATAGCAACATATCGGAACTTAAGTAGGACATAGACCCTGATCTGTGTGAAGGAAGGAAGAGCTAATTGGGAGTCAGATTCCCTGTGATTATCAGCTTGTTTATGGAAAGGGAGTACTCTTCTGAATGGCCCTGTAAATTCATCCTTGATTATGGTATTAAAACTAGATCTCATTTCCACTCATATACTCAACCTCCTTAACCCTCCACCCCCACCCCCAAACCATTCTGTTTGGGTTTAAAGGGTTGTGCACTGTTTTCAAAGAATGACAGTTTTTTTTTCATGCTTTGATTTTCTCCAGTTTCAAGGAAAATTAATCAGTTGCACAAGCCAGTTGTCAGATCCCTCTTCCCTCATGGCAGAAAGCACACACGCGTGCGTGCATGCACACACACATCTTCATTGTCTGCTATAAGAATAAATTTTAGTAATTCTTCCCCATGTCAATATGAACATTAGACTGACCCAATTAATATGAAATGCTTCTATGCTGCTGGGAACAGACAGTGCTACAGAAAGAACCATTCACACAACCTGTTCATGATTATGGGCCATAAGGACACAAAGATGGCATAGACATTTGTGGACCATCTGAATTCTTATACGGGGAATGGGAGGGGGAATTGGGTGGGGAGAGGAAGGATGCTAGCTGACTGTCGCGGGTCATGTTTTTTAATCCAGAGTATTGGACATGTAACACAGCAACAAGAGCTGATCATTTTGTTTAATCACCTTTTGGATCTTTGCCAGATGGTCTCTATTGAGAGTGCCGCAAACACAGAGAGATGAACGGCATCTAACATGCCACTAGAGCTTTCCCGTAAACGTCTGAGAACTGAATCCAACAAGAATTTAGTCTCAGAGCAGAAAGGGATACATTTAAAAACTATGTGCATTAACTATACTTTTCCCCATAGAATCCTCACTTGGCATGAATAATTTACCCACTCTTATGCTAATGGGATCATGAAAGTATCCCTCTGTCTTTAGTGCAGCTATTCTCAGCTTTCAGTAATTACCCCACCCAGTGAAAATAACATGGCTTCTGCATTTGAACGGCCTACTAGTACCTGACAATTAGAAGGATCATGTCTGACAGGGGAAAGGTCCAGAAATGGACACAAGATCCCTAGTAGTCAAAGAAGAACACACACACACAAAGATGGAAGTTGTGGAAGGGACAAATGGAGGGAAGTTAGGAAACGATCTTAAAGGGTAAAAAAAATTACTGTTAACCTCTTTTTATTTTTATTTTTTAGCTTCTTAGTATCAGTGGAACACATCAAGAAAAATCTGTTCCTTTTCCCACTACCACTCCCATAAAAGGAAATTTATTATCAAAGTAATTCTGAAGGACAAAAAAATAAAATAAATCTGTAAAGAATGAACTGATGAGTTTAAGGAACACATCTCTTTAAGAAAGTGGACTTGGTTACAAAAGCAGTTAGATGTATCTTTCAGTACTTCAAAATTTTTTAATCTAAATGATGGAAAGGCCAATAGGCTCTTTGGTTAAAAAAAGGAAACCACCCCCAAAAGCTATTTCAAAGAACTCATCTTTGACCTCTGTCCACAAAACTCCATACTAGGTAGTTCACTGTGTAAAAATTATCAGGCTAAAACATCTGGGAAAGAAAGCTATGAAACAGCAGGGAACGTGGCTGGTTTATTGTTTATCTTTTGTTTATGAGGCAGTATTCAAGTTTAATTACTACTCTAAATTAAGCTCTAACTGGCATCAGGAGACATCCCTTTACATGACTAAGTTTAAAAAAAAAAACAACCCAGAGATTCCATCACTAGATTTTTCAACTAAGTTAATGAAAACAGGAAAAAATTAGTCAAAATTAGCAACAGCTCCTGAAAGCATTTAGATACTTGCATGTTTTTAGAGCATTTAATTATCAGTGTCTTACTTGACTTCTAACAGCCATGACTATAATTTTCCCAGAGGACAACTAGAAAATATTTGGTGGTCTGTCCAGAGGAGAAAGGAAGAGACTCGTATCTATTTTATATGAAGTAAGGTGTGGGGTGGGGGTGAGGGGTGGAATAAAAAGCAAATATCAGTATTCCATGTCCCACTATTTTCTGCACTATTGTTCACTTATTTTCTTGGCGAATCATTTTGGTGCAAATAAGAATAGGTAGAAGAAAAAAAAATTACTCCATCATTACAGTAAGTGACCAGCTTTGGATGAACCTCGCTGTAGGAAAAATAAAAGTTAAAACCAACTAGCAAAAGATTATGCCAGATGGCATCTGTCATATTGTATTTAGGGTTATTTTAAAGAGATTCCCACCACTATGAAAACATTCCATTGACAGAGTTTTCCTAAGATGAATAAGAAATCCCACTAGAACGTATTCAGGGCACATAGTAAGTGTTTTTTTTTAATAACCAGCATGTTTTCAGAGGAAAGGAAAAAAAAAGCTAATTTCTTTTTTATCTATAGAACTTGAGTAGAAAGAGCTAAGATACATTTTAGAATATTTTAGAAACTCACTCACCTCTCAGTCTTAAATTCCATAAAGTGAGGAGTGTTTGAAGATTTCAACAATATAATGACAAGAAAACTGTACAATAAATAAATATATTAAAGATTTACTACAAATTTCTTGCCCCATTGACTGGATGATAGATGGATCCATAAATGGTTGGTGTGGGGGTGACAATGGGTGGTGGGGTGGCGGGAGAGATGTGCTGGCTCATATAATACTGTATACTGAAAGAAAAGAGATGGGTGGGTGCTTAAATGTTAATGTATTGAGGCTAAACTGGAGCTGGCAACAGTATGGTTAATGTGCGTGTGGCGTGCAGTGTGAGCTCAGCAGTTACTGGGCCAACTGTCTCGGTATTTCTGGGAATCCTGCCTATTCACAGTGCAGGGATTGTTCAATTGCTGCAAAATGTACAAAATGAATTTTACAAAAATGAATTGTAAGGAAGGCCCCATTACAACGATTTTACAGCAAAGATGTCAACATCAATTTTTCTTTCATGCATAGCTAACGATTAAAACAGCATATTCCATTTGCCTAAGACAATTTATTTCATATTGGCACATCAAAATATTGAAATACAAAGTTATCTTTACTCTACCCTTTTTATTCATTGCTGCTGAACCCACACCATTGTTCAAACCAGGAAAAATAAAACAAACTTGGCACAAAATACTTAAAACAAAGGCTCATCAATATTCTCCAATTTGTCAACATCTCAATTACAGCAGTGGAAAAAATGTAAATTTCATGTGCTCTAAACACTGAGGGGTCTATTCTCCTGCCAATTCACATGCATAACTCCCATCAACGTTAATGGGAGTTACACATACACATCAAGAATAATAATAATACTTTGTACATATATCGTGCCTTTCATCCAAGTCTCTCATAGTACTCTGTGAACAAGGGGCCTGCTTCAAAGTCCTTGCTCAGTCAAAACAACCAATGATATATAAAGGAGCTGATGCTGAAATAAAGTCCTCAAGTATTAACAACCCAATTTTACTGGGGAGGAATCAGAAACAAAGAGGAAAGGTGACTTCCCAGGGCCTAGAAAATGTGGTCAGAGGTCCAGTTCTATCCCTGAAAAGCTAGACTTCCTTCCACATTCTAAGTAGCTAATAAGAAAAATTGCCTTCCTAAACCTTCTTTAAGTAAGACAAGTCACTGTAAATGGAAAGCCTGGTTCATCATAGTTTGCTGTGAGGAATGGGGCGGTTCTTAACATGATGCACTTCCAGTGGGACTTTACATGCTATAAAATCTCTTCTTTTTTCCCTTGTTTTGAAAATGTGAGCTTTTTTTTCCCTTTTGGTTTGTTGTGAGAACATGGAGTCTGGGGGTTGGGATGGGGGTGGGGAAAGATGACCTTTCACCTGTGTAACCATAGCTCTTTCACTATCAGGTCATAAAATGAGGTATTTTGAGGTTACAAACGAGAGATATGCATGCAATCGATATAGTAAAAATATTCAAAAGAATAATACAGCAACATAAATGCACGTATTGTTTTATAACATATGGCTATTAAAATTTAATTTAAAATGTGTATGAAAACATTGTATTTAGTACAATTCATTCCTATTTTTTCCTGTTTATCATAATTTGTTTTGAAACTGAATCATTTTGCAGATTCCCATATGCCTGGTGTGCTAATAAATTTTGAATAACCAAGAAAATAATTTTCTAGACTACAAAGTAGACTTTGCATAGTCATACACTATAATGTTTAACACGAAGGGCCAAAAGCTCCCAACCTAAGTTTTGCATTATGCATCAACCCTAAGATTTAACCTAGGATAAACGCATGTGATTTCAGTCAATATCTCTGTTGACTTTGCCCTGAAGCAGATAATTAATCTTTCCCACAGAAAGCTACCTTGGACAATTCTGGGGGCCAAAATAGCAAACTACTATAAAGACCACTATTTCAGGCATTTCCACTAAAATGTCTAATCAAATATGATCTACACACACACACACACACACACACACACACACACACACACACTACCACCAAAACAAAACAAAGAAACTACTCAGAATCAGCTCTAAAAAAAAAACCCTAAATGACCTTCTTTGCTGTGGATACTTTCTGATGTCTAGTAGCACTACCAAGTATGGAACATTTAATGTGGCAAGCCAGGTACAAAATTTCCAATCTGAGACTAGGCTATTTCTAACGGTGACACTGTTTCTTTAAACTGTAGTATAGTAAAGATTATTGATGCCCTAGTTCTTATGCATATAAGCTACCATATCCATTTTTAATCCCACCAAGATATGATTAAAAGGAACAAAATCCTACAGGATTCAAATCCATCAGCATTGAATAAGTTGGTACCACTACACAAGGCTTCTAGTTTTTCTTTCCCCACAATGTGTTATCCCCAAATATGGGAAACAGTCACCTAAGACATGCTCAAGTCTTTTATTTTCCCTGCCAAAAAAATAAATTGTTGGAATGATAAAGCTATATACCTTAGGGGTTTACACAAGTATTCTCTGCCCCAAACCCTAGGGTCTTCTCTCTCTTTCCTCCCCTTGTCTCAGCCCCCTTCCTGCTATCTCCTTTGCCATAATTCAACTAACCCAACAGAACCAGTCAGTTTTAAATTTCAGTTGGGACCTTGGTGACCTGTTAATGAATCTACAGAGAGGAGAAAAACTCACAGTGTTGAGTTATGCCTGGTGTTGCTAGCTGACTTGGAGTCAGAAATGCTTGAAGCGTTAACGTAATTGCAAGAATGTGAAAAATGAAGCGCTGTGCTCCTGAGCAAAGCGAAAGGTCAAAGCAAGCCTCACACAAAACAAGTCTCTGGAAGATGGCCTCATTAGACCATTAAATCAGCTTCTCCTTTTTCCCTCTTTTGTAGAATGTTTAGGGTGTTGTATTTAATTAATAGATACATTTAACCCTTTCTAGCTCTGCAAATAACTTTTATTTTAGGATGAGAGGGCAAAGGAGAGGAGGATAATGATAAAATTGAACTTACTTAAAAGTGCATTGCTGTGTACACATGGTTTGGATGCATAGTCCAGTTGGTAAGTGCTTTGTGGCAGACAGTCACTTAGACTTATGGATCAATACACTGTATAGTTTGGTTCTCCCTCAGACACACTACAAACAAGGTGGACACCATCTACTAAAAACATTAATATGTTTCACAATTTACTACCTAAGACATTTTTCTCCATTGTAGGTCTACACTACTTTAAAAAGTCTATTTAAATTTTGAGCATCTTTTAAGCCATTAACAAGTGACTAGCTCATGGAAAGGAGACTTTTCCAACCACTAGAATTCTCCTAGAACAACAGTGGTCCAAAGGCATACTCTAGAGCATGAGGAAGTGAAAGCATCCCTTCCTATCCCCCACTTAGACTGGCACACACAGGAGATGACAGCTCAAGCTATTAACCTGTCCTCTATTCAGAAGCCTATCTAATGCTTAAATATTGGGGCTATAAACATAGTCATAATAGAAATGAAATAGACCTAGAAGATCAGACACCATCTCGTGTAAGATATTTAAAAGTTAAATCTATATACTCTCCTGGCCCACATTCAATAATGCATCTTCCTTTATATGACCATTTTACCCATGGAAGAGTCATTCCTCCTAAGAGATAGTTGCTCTATATCTAGTTGGTGAATTTGAAAGTTATACCTATTCTAAATTAGACTTTGCCACCCTCCCTTACCATTGGTTGGCTTGGTTTTGCGGATTTGGAGCTACAGTCATTATCCCAACCACTTAGAGTCAATGAAATGTAAACTGGGACACACAATTTGTAGGAATTTCTAAATTAACTTCCTACATACTGGATTCCATAGAAAGAAATTGTGTAGCACTTCAAAAACAAATAAGAACAGATTCTTTTTTTGCCTCTTCTATAACTTGTGAGCTTAATTACTTATGTTAAAGAAGCCTTTTATAATTGATATTACAAGCTAAGTTCACTGTTTACAGTATAATTCAAATTACTGCATCACAGCTAGAAAATGGGTCTCATACTATTTACTTACACCACATAAAAATAAATTGTAGGAAACCAAATTTATAAAAAAAATTTGGCAGAACTAATCAATTGTTTTTGTAATGTAAAGTTAAAAAACTTCATTTTGAATTTTTATTTTTTAAAAGTAAAGTAGGTTAAGAAAAGGAAATACTGTCTCCCTAAATTAAGGCTGATTAAACTTTCCTGACTGCCACTTTGTGTTTACACTAAGGTAGATGTACTGATATCATAAAATGCTAAAGTTATTTTAGTCATGCCTACTTTGCACAAGGAAAATGTTTGACCTTTTACCTTGCTCACTGCTGTTGTCGCCACTCTGGGAAGCATGGCCCCCACTGGAGGGCCCTGGGGTGCCTGCTGAGTGTGTTGAGGTTGCATCGTCATGGTCTCTCCAAGATGAAGGGTTCTGGTATCAGGATGCCAAGGAATATTTTCCCCCACAGTTTTCATTCCAGTCATAAATGAGGACCCAAGGAGCAAAGAGTAGGAAGGGGACCAAGGTTGGGGGGGGGGGAGAGGGGGAGAGAGAGAGAGAGAGAGAGAGGGAGAGAAACACATTAGTATTTGCAAAATAGGTATTATATTGATGCCACACCTGCACTATATATCTTCAATAGGTACATATAAAAATAGAGGAGAATAAAAAGAATTGCTTCAAAGGAGTAAATTTATATTTCTCTATTAATCAAGAGACCCAACTTCTAGAAAGTTGCTATTTCCTAATGAGGTTCTTATTTTAAGTATTTATCATTCTGAAATGTTTTGGAGAATCCCAAACTGCTGGAAAGGGGAAAAAATCAACAACTCTTTAAAGAATGATTTTCTGAAAAATTAACTGTGAACTATATCATATAATACACCTCTTAGATAAAATCCCCTATAAAAGTGAGCTTATAAGAACTATCAAGGAATATGACCAGGTGATATTATATGTATGTATATGTATATGTAGACACACACACCTATATGTATACACACATACATATAGTCACATATGACTTATTACTATGTCACATATAACATAAACAAGTAACACATCACTTATTAATTTCTTTCATCATTAATATAGTTAAGGTACAATAAAATGATATATATAAGACCCAGACTAGGAAGATGACAAGAATATCCACTTCTCCACGTACTAGTCAGTCAATTTTAGCTCACTTTCCACTAGTTTTATAGAAGGGAGAATGACTTACTCATCTAAAAGGGAAAAGTGAGGAAAATAGTCACAGCTTAGTACTACTTTTGGTGAGTGTATTCTCCTCCTTGTCCTCCTCCCCTTTCCTGATCATTCCCAATACCCTGCTGTTGCTTAAAGGAAAACAGGAATTCTAATGTACAGGAAAGGCTTTATCAGCACCACATGAAGGCAGGCAAGAGATGGAATTTCCTCTGGCAGAAAAGGAGAGTAAGAACACATGAAACAGATCAGCCTTAGGGCTGGACTTGCGCGACTTGTCACCTGTATACGACAACCTAAATTAAGCACTTGGCTGCAACTTTCAGAAACATCCCCTCAGCAGCTCCCAAAAGAGAATCCCAACAATAATGCCAACCTTAGGAAATTATGCCCACCCCTACATAAATCAATCAATAAAGCTTCAGGCAAGCATACACATGCTATTTATACACCGTATGTAAATATTTGGAGCCATCTGAAAGTAATCTCACCAAACTGCTACTATATATAGTTCATCCATTTGATTTTTTAAAAAAATCTAGACAAGGTTTGGTTTCCACATGAAATCAGCATTGTAAAGTACAGAACTAAAAAGTTCTCTTGAAAGCCTAGACATGATATCTTCTTATAAAAACAAAAAAACAACCAACTAACAAGCTTATTTTCTCTTTGAAGAACTGTCAAAAGACTGGGAAGACAAACAGACAAAAACAAAACCAAATACTGGGAAAGAATAATTTGGGAATTAACCTAAGGGTTTTTTTATTCATTAAACTAACCCAAAAGCTTTATTGGAAGGGTAATGATAGCTGTATGAAAAAAAAAAATCCCATTACCATCACTAAGTGACAACAAGCAAAAATGCAAACAAAGGAAAGCAGGGAGCAGAAATGTCTTGAATGTTCACACTATATATAGTATAAATCATACACATATACATTAAAAGTAAGGTAAGGGAATGAAACAACAGAAGGAAATGAAATGGAAACCAAAACAAGTTTCTCCACTGCCTAGATTAAGACAAAGTTGTGCCTATGAGCTCTTCTTTTTAATCTCTGAGTTAGGAAACCACTCAAATAGCTTCAAGCTGAAGGCAGACTGCAGACAGGGGCTCTTCAGCCCTCTGCAGCCTCTTAGAGTCAGCTGTTTGCCGGCTGGTAATCAGATAAAGAACTGGAAGAATTACATGAAAAGAGGAAAGAAACAATAGCCTGGCATGAGTTTAGCCCTGCAACAACATAGGGCTTAGAATCTTCCTTTTAGAAAATGTAATAACTGCAACATGTTCACCTAGGCTAAGTGTGTGTGTGTGTGTGTGTGTGTGTGTGTGTGTGTGTGTGTGTGTGTGTGTGTGTGTGTGTGTGTGTGTGTATACAGCAAATGATATGAAGTAGGCTCTTCGAGTAAGTGAGCTGCTAGCAAAGTATCTTACCCTAATGAAAATGACAGTAATTAACCACTAACACTTCCGGCTACATTTAAAGGCAAATGTCATCCAATCACCACCATGTATTCTTCCAAATATAGCCATTGCAGATTTTTGGGTTTGGAAAGTTGACTGGTTTGGAATGGATTATTGAGGACTTCCCACCATGGAAAACACTTGTTTTTCTCCACCAGTCAGAACTGAGTTTTGACCTAAACATTGGAAGACCATATTTCAGAAAGACAGACTGTATTGATTTAGAACTCATCAGATTTCTTGAGACAGTTTTCTTGAGGAAAACAATTTGGCAATGTTTAGTTATGAGAAAGAGACAGAAAAAAGTCTACATGAGCCAATATGACTTTCAAATAGGATGAGTCCTAGAGATGAGTTGGACTTCCAGGTGCCTGAAGTTTTCAGTCAGTTCCCATATTTGTTGACGCTTACAGAAAAAACCTATATTCCCTCTTTTCTTTCTCTTCCTCTTCTATTCGACAACAACAATGAAACAGTCAGCACCCAACCCAGTTCTATAAAGTATCCTGAGGTGTTTGGTATCCATAATATGCTTTAAGAGTATCCTAGGGGCAAGTTTCAGAGGCTCCCAAACACTAAATCATATGTTATTTATCTGCTTTGAAAGAATGAAGAACAAGTCACTCCTAAAAATTTGAACCTGTGGTTCTCTAGAGATGTTAGGTCTTCAAAGTTCATGCTTAGACCATAAGTTGTTCCCTCTAACTATAGACAGTGATGTAATCATAGAGAGAGAGTCAGATATTTGAAGATCTGGTAAATTAAGCTTCTCCTTGGTGGTGCAAAGACTGTAAACAATATGCACAGACAAAGCATGTCCTATTACCCCGATACCATTCATTCTTGGGTTGAAATATCTGTGCCAATCTCAGCTCCTCTTTTTTCTTTTTCATAAGTTTACATCCCTCAAGAGCAACTTCCTGGCTTTCTGCCCAATGATATGCAGAAGTTTTGTGGTTCCTGAAACAAAACTGACATACAGAAATGTAGTTCCTAACAGTATTGTTCTTGATAGATGCACCAATTTGCTTTCATTACATAGATCACTGTGCTCACAGAAATGGACATAGATGTCTCTACAATTCATGTATATATCATTGAAGATTAAAGGGAAAAGCTATCACATTCAATGTGAATTATAACAACAATATTAATACAAACTGCATTGAGTACATGTAGCATCACATGCATGATTTATGTACACACACATGTAAATGTACCCAGTAGTTCATCAGTAAGCATAACCTTATATTGTGAAGACACACAAAGCCAGGAGTACATGTTTCTATTCCCAGTGGTTTTAATAATTGGGAGTCAAATATGGTACTCTCCTTACTCTTACATAATTGCATTAAAGAGCAGTGTTACCAGGAGAAAAGCAGTGAATACTGAGTGGAGCACAATAGAAAGAGATGGAAAATAGACACAAGAAGCTACGTCTCATGGGGCAGTATTTTCTATTTGCTGGGCTACAGACTCACAGCTGATAATGCAAGTTGTAATTAATATAAAAGCAGGAGACAATATGGGAAAAGCTTGTAGTCACAGGGCCACAGGAGATCACTCTGCTGCTATCCACTGTTTCTCATTTACACACACAGTCTTCCTGAGGAAACACAATTTTGCCAGTGTTTTCTCCCTTGAAAGTTAAAAAAAAATTGATTTAGCACGATCATTGAATTTTGCTAAATCTAGAAAAGAGCATGGAGAGGACGAGAGTCTCTAGGCAGATGAAGCAAATCTGATGTGCTTGTCTTTTGCAGATGCTGCAAATCTGTTGAAAACTTTAAGCATTTTAAACCATTAAAACATGACTGTGGAAGATATGTTCTCAGGTATGTTTGCTATCATATAATAGTAATTTAAATCCTAGCTATTCACAGATATCCTCTTGTTTAAACAATTGAACACTTCTCATCTCTCTTTTATTTCCAATGGACAATAGGTCAGAAAGTCCAAGGCTTTTGGGTAAATGAAAAACTGAAAAAGTGAAATGTGTCATCCTTGTTTAGAAAAAAGAAACTGATATGTCTGTACCACAAGGCCTCTCAAAGATATTTGGAAACTCATCTTACACGTAAGACTAAAATGTAATTTTTATGGATGCAAAAACTTTTCTTAATAACAAATGTTAAGATGCAATCTTTTCCTCTAGGCTCCATAGTTATGCCATAATATGTTCCATCAAACCAAAAATTTTATGTGCCTTTGAAAAATAGAATAAAGTTATTCAGTATATAGATTTTCAAGGTCTGCTTGGTAAACAGCAATAGTAAACATATGGGAAGATATTTCCAATAAGAAAATGGAGCATGGAAAACTCTGATTTAACTTGATATATCTGTTTATAATAAAGGCAGGGAGGCACAATATCAAAACAAAGTTGAACTTCGAACAAATTTTCTGTGAGCCGATGTTTTTTGTTCCTCTTGGCATTACACAAATACAAGAAGGGAAAAAATAATTAAGATTAACACCGGAGACTTCATATCTTGAAGTGTTTGCTTCCATAAAGTATTGGCAAATATTCTCTGCCAGGTTAAAAAAAAAAAGATTGAAAGTTTCCCTCTCTCATAACTGAGTTCTAGAAAGAATATTGGAGACTTCAAAAATGCAAAAATTTCTTTAAGACTTTTAATAAACAATTCTTGGGTCTTCTCTCATTTGTTTATCTCCACCCTAAACCAAGGTTTAGAAGAAATAAGTGAGACATTGTCAGTAAGCCACCAGCTACCATAAAGTCAGGATAATCTGTGAGTGATCCTTCCACTTAATCATTTAATAGAAATGTTCCTTCAAGGGATAGAGGATTTATATTATTCTACATATGAGATAGTGAACATATTTTTTTCCTCTTCCACAGAATAATCAATTGAATAAAAGGTACAAGACGAGCTAATAAAAAACAGTTTTTAAACAATGTCCAACTAGCTGTTGTCAAGTGAAACTTTGTCTTAGGTCATCTGATCACAATTACATTTTTTAAAAAGCCCTCAACCTCATAACCTTTAATGATTTAAATAGTGTAATTATACCTGACAGGAAATTGACATGAAAGCTATTGACTATCAGATCTTAAAGTGTCCTCCCTCACCTCCTTAAACATATACTGAGGCATCCCCCATGTGTTGGCCCATAGGTGGAACACTACTGAAGTTCTCCTAAACTGACTATAGTACCTTATCAAATCTAATTTACAATGGAACCTAAGATAATGTTTGGGAAGTGAAAATGTTAGCAGTATTCTTTAATCATAACACAGATTCGTTTTTCCCTTTAATGTTCAACAAAGCAACAAGACATCTAAATCCTTTTATTCTGTACAGTTTTCAGTAGAATTTTATCTCAGGGCCCTTGCTTGTATATACCAGCCCAGATAAAGTTTATATGAACTTTCATCTCGGAAAGAGGTTGTTCATGTCTAGACCCACAGCAATTTGAAAAACTTCACGAAAATAGCTAAAACTTGACATATATTCAGAAATATTACATATAAAGACACTAACATATGATCATCTCAAAATATAAATGCTAACATGAATTATGATATTAATATTTAAATCAAATTGGTAATCAATTAAGGCACTTTCCGACAACTGATTGGATTTATTTTCTCTTACATATCAAAATATAGTGGCTTTTACCCATTAATTTTGAAAATCATATACAACTACACTAATATCAAGCAAGCTCTGAACTTGGCTCAGGAAAGAAATCACTATATTTCATTTGTCAACAGGCAAAAGCTATGTGCAAAATAAAATGAAAATATCTTCAGGTTTTCTGAAATATTACAGACTGAAAAAAAGTCATAGGTATTCAATAGCAAAGAGAGTTTTCAAGTAGGATCTATTTTTAAAAAATTGATTTTTTGACATGTTTATTGTAAATATGATAAATATGAATGACTGGGAAAACTGACATGAAGTGCAGCTGGAGTCCAGTTCTTTTTTTTTCTTTCCCCTTTATCTTTTCTCCCCTAATGCTCCGGTTTAGCCAGAGTGTGACTATAATTGCCTGTTTCCTACCTTCAGCTAATACCTTTGAACACTTAAAAAATAATTACAGTGTTAAAAATGCAAATGATAATTACGTGTTATTATATTTACTAAACATAATGGAGTGATAACCAAGATTGTGAATTTCCAGTGACTCAAATGGATACTGTTTGATTTCCAAATTTCCTGGCCCCTTTATACTTATTATGCTAGTTTTCAATAAGATAAATTCAATACATTCATTACCGCAAGGAAAACTATGCTTTCAATGCACCTATATTACTTTGACTGAGACAAGTTTTTATATAAAATTATGGAGTCAGGCAGTTTACCATGATAGCAGCCGAGTTCACAAAAGGACATCCCCAGCATCTAAAACCACTCTTAAAAGTCACCCGGTAACACTTGTTATTCTTATATTTGTTTCACTTATTTTGATTCATTTCTATTTTAGTATCTGATAAAAGGAATACTATTGAAAGCTGTATTAGTATCTACTATTCTCTGCCCCCTCTCCCCACACCTCCTACAACACAGACATACTTCATGCACGTGCTCATGCACACACAGGCACACAGTGTAGCTGGATAACACTTAATAAGATAGAGGTGTATGTGTTTTGGGGGTGTCAAACAGCTGTCACAAACTGTCACCTCCACAAGAGAAACCTTGGCACACAACAAATTAAACTACATTTCTTTTTAGCTGTCATTATTCATAGCCAATAAGTCGAAATGTTCTCAGTATTTCATGTGCAAATAAAACCATGAGGAAACTCAGTAGATCAGAACTGTGGGCCAACAGATAAAACAGGGGGGAAAAAACCATGCTGTCTCTGTCCTTCTGAAGTGACTCCTCATCACCCCAACACCAACTTTCAGCAAATAAGATCCAGCCTGGGGCTATTTATTAAATATGTATATCAAAGCAAATGAAAAAAAATAAACTGGAGATTCAAATTGAATGCATTTGCATGCTGAGTTTCTGACTACTATGACTTTTCAGGTGCTATCTCAGTGAAGGGTTGGTTTTTTTTGTTTTTTTTTTCGGTGCTGGAGATGGGTGGAGAAAGGAGAGAGGCCTGGAGAAGGAGGGAAGTCTGAACTGTGAAAGTAAATATTTGCCCCTGAATGGGGTGGAGAGGAAGAGAGCTCCAGAAAGTAGTCCAATAAATGTACAGGTTGCCTAAAACTACTTCCCAAATGGAGCAAGTAGAGGTTTCAGAGAATCTAGAAATGGTTGTTCACCCCTACCACCCCAAATCCTAAATCCAGTCAAGTCAAGAAGCACTGAGCAAAATATCATGGTGTGATGCATTGTTTCATTCCCACGTGGGATGAGGTGATGGTGACTTAGATTATTGTTTCCTTTCTAAACAAATAATGAGGTGGGGAGAGTAAAGTCATAGTTTACCTCTTTGAGAATGAGGTGACAAATGGTAATGGATTTGAGATGAATCGTTTGTCTGTTTGCTTGCATTTGTGTCTGTATGTTGTTGGTTTTTGTTGTTGTTGTTGTTGTTGTTGTTAGGGGTGGGGGGTGAGAGTGACAACACCATAGCCAATAGGCAGAATTCTTTTTTTTTTTACAAGATGTTTCTTAAATCATTAAAATAGTAACCTCCAAACTAGTCTCTTCATAGTGACATGTTAAATTAAATATTAAATATAATAATGGTGTCTCAGAATGGGTTAAGTATTTTTTATCAGTTGAAATCCTAAACAGGCTAGTCCATCTAATCTCTTCAACGTAAACACAAGTATGCTTCATTCATTTCTATATAGCCTCTTGAAAAAACTGTTGCCAAGAACCTGTTCTATAAAGCCAACAAGTTGGGGTCCTTTTAAAAGAAGTAAGAAAAGAGATATATATAGCACAGGACCAACACACTTCTCCAATGCAATTGAAGTAAATAAGTCTCTCCCCTCCATCTTCATTCCCCTAATAATACATATGCATATGGATTTTGAGTCATGAAACAGTAAAAATAAACAAACACATTTTAGAAGCGAGTGTCATGCCTCATAGACCACATCCACAAATCATATAGCAGATCAGCAAATAAACTTTCAGTCACTGCTGTGACCCATTTGATTTCACTTAATACACTCAAAATGCAAAATAGGTCCCTAATAGCTCCCTCAACCCTCCATATCAAAAGAAGGAATAGATTAGGAAGCTTTCGACCCTGGTACATTTGTCTCAGAACTTATCCATCTCAACATCTCAGGTAGAGATTTAAAAAAAATAATCTTTTTCTAATTCTTACCTCCCATCTAGTATAAAGTTTAGGTACTAAATTCACATAAATGTATATGCACACATATATGTATATTCGGTTCATATTACATATATATAAATTCATATTCAGTTCAATTTAAATTTTCTTTTTCAAAAAGGGGTAGTGATGGGAGGGCAGCTGCAGAAGGTTTATTCTCTTGGATTTAAATCTCCTTAATCTTAACTCATAGGAATAGGGGAGAATAAGCGAAGAGGCAAACTATTTTCCTATTTCAAAGAACAATTTTCAGGGTTTAAGTTCACACTAAGTGTTAAATTAATATTTCAGCCACTAGGTTATTAGACTGTATCATTTAGGTTCTGAGTTCAATTGAATCTAATCTGTGTAAACCCTTTCTCCCCACCCCCAAGGCTAGGATCCTATAAATAAACTGTAGCTCACACCCACTCTTTTTTAACCTAGCCACTCTTTCCTTCACTACCAGCTGCAATCTCTCCTTATTGCTTTTTCAAATTTCCAGTCTCACTACATATGTTTTTTTAAAGCATCAGATTCACTAGATCTGTTCCAAAATAGAATGAAGAAAAAAAAAACAGAATAGAAAGAAACCTCCTTCCCTTGCCTGACAAACACAAGTGCTTCTTTACTATATCCACTCTACTCCTTCACCAACTGTTAAAGTGTTAAAATAAACCACTAACCTATGGTTACCCAATCATAATTCTCTTCAGCTCTCTGTAATACATTGCTAATAATTGGTTCATCAAGGTTACTGTCTTTTATTATGAAGATGCTTCAGGCACTTGGCAATAAGTCCATATTCTGACAATAAGTTGTTTTAGTGCAAAATCACTGAAAACTCTCTTCAGTGAGGCCCCCTATCAACCCCCCTCCCCAATGTAAAATGCCAATAATTCTCAATTCTGTCATCTGTATGGGCAAAGGAAAAAATCAGCACTCACTTTCCTCCTAAAAGAATTCTTTTCCCCCGACAACCCTCCCCCCAAATTCTCCTCACATCCTCCCCAGTTTTCTCGCCTCTATTTTCTTCCTCTACTGCATAGATTATAGGGTTGGTAAGGCAGAAAAGGCACCGGCCACCACATCAAATAAACAATTTGCTAACACTACAAGTCTCCCAGATCCAGGAAACTTGACAAATTATCATCGCAAATCACTCTGCTGCCTCTACAAACAGCCTGTCCAGGGCAGTGCAGAAAGTAAGGAAGAAGGAAGAGAATCAAGAAAGTAACAAACAAACAAAAACACCTCCAAAGCAACAGAATCCTTGTGCATACACAAAAGCATGGTAATTTTCCTTTAAAATGGTTGGGGGAAGGGGAGATATGGACTTTACAGCAGGTAATATATACAAGTCACCTATGGGCCTTTTCAAATATCAGAATGTCAAAGAGTTCAACAAGACTTACATGGTCAGCTAGATTTGTGGAAGATCCTGAGAGCTCTTCATGGTCAGATTTGGAGCTGCCGTCCCTCTCATCAATAACTAAGTCAATGGGCATTTTCCCTTTCAAACAACTAATGTACCGGTGGCAAAAGTTATCGCACAGCTCATGGACCTTGGGGAAAAAAAGGAGGTTCATCATAAGTTTTTTTTTTTAATGACTGCTGTTGTTTGCTTTACTCAGTTGCATGTGTGTTTTTAAGAAGAAATATAGTACAAGGTTATGTTTAGAAAGAACAACAATGTAGTATCCCAGGAGTAACTCTAATTAAGGGTTATAATAGTCAAAGTCGAGGAAACAATAGAGAAATTGTTGCAGCATATATTATTCTCCAGAGACTATCCAAAAAAAAGGAAAAAGAAACAGAAATACTAGGTTCAAACTAAGATTTTAAGAGGTAAATCCCATTAGATAACATCAAAATATTAAAAACACTGGACCTAATTAAAAGATCTCTTTAGAGAATTTATAAAGTCAGCAACTTGTAACTTTCTAGCAGAGTTGTTTGAACTGGGATCAAAATATGTAGATTATAAAATACCTGTGGATGGGTAATTCTGTACATGAATCTATAAATATTTCCTGGTTAGGAAATGGGCTGCATTTAGTGGAAAACTATAAGACTGGCTAACCCAATGGTTTGCTGCATTTCAAAATAATACTGCATGGGGTGGGGGTAGAGTGGAAGGGGAGATGTCCTGGGGAGGAATAATTAAAAATACATTTACAAAATTATGTTATCCACCTCTCTTAAGTTTGCAGCTACCAAATAAAGAACCTGGCTAAAGGACAGTTTGAAGAAAAGGCCTCCGCAGACTGGCACGGTTTGGGGGCAGCCCCTATTATCTTCTTGCATTGACTACAATATATCAACCCTGAGAGAGATGCCCCTGGGGTCCAATCTCTCTGGCCAATGTCTCTTAAAAATCAAAGCTCAACTACAGGGTGGAATTGGAGATGACAAGGTAGACTGTGATATTTCCACCCTCTTCTTGCTTACCTTTTCTAACTCCAAAAGATGAAACCTTAGTACTTGAATTGCTTGTATCATCTGAAAGAAAGTTTTAAAATTGGAGTTAGGTATATGAAAGTGATTGGGGGGTAGGTGGTTAAGGAAATCAGTTGGACTACGATTAAGAGATGGTCCCTAAGAGCCTGGAAGGAGTCTGGGCAGAGCCCAAATGGACCAGAAACACGGCTGGAAAGGAACACATTGATGTGAATTTTCAGTTACTAATCAGGCTTCATTCAGACACTCAGATCAATCCGAACCTAAGCTAGGTACTTTATTTTTTCTCTCATATTCATTTTGCTGTCCCTACTGACAAGCAGGATTTTACTGAGGCCTGCCTGGTGTCAATATCCTTTCCCTTTTCTACCCAACACTCTTTTCTACCCCCTCACTGTCCCCCCCCCCCCCCAGCACACACACATACAAACAAAACACCCACCCTAGAGCGGGCTTTTGGGACTTGCACACTAAAGCAATTTCAGGCCCCAAGATAAAGAAGGAAATGCTCCAGATGAATGGTAAGCTAACATCTTTGAAAGAAGATTTAAGTACTTTTAATATTGAAATCATCCAAATTAGCAAAATAATTGCAGTTAAAACTGACCAGCGAGGTGCTCTCCCTTCCCCCTCACACCGAGCTGACTCCGATCTGCAGTTACTTCCTAGGCTTTAGCTGACCGTGGCTCTGCAAGCGGCCTTTGCAATACAAAGGAAGTAGCTGCACTTCTCCCGGGTTCACTCAGAAAGTGAAGCTAGTTGGATTCCGTTCTTAATCGTCCAGCTAGCTCCCTCCCTCTTCAAACCACCCTTTTCCAGGTTTCTGGCTCCTAGTCTTAAGCCCCCTCTTCTCTCTGGTCATTTCCCCACGATCTTCAATGCCGGGACTCTTACAGGATAACTTTTAAAATTTTTATTTAAAAATTTTTAACAACCTCTTGCCCTCGAGTATCCAAAGTGGAGTTTATTGAGAGTGTCAGAAGCTATAATAAGGATCTAGGGGCAAGGGGAAGTGAAGGGAAGTTTGGGGTGGGGGACAGGAATACAATAAAAATTGTGAGCCTTACCAAATTGTCCAACTCTGGATTCGAGGAAAAAAGTGGTTTTTCAGCGCGAACCTATAAGAAGCAGGAAAATAAGCATAAATTACGGCTCCCTTTTATACCATTGTAACTGAATGAATTGGGGGATGCTTGTAATAATGTGTAAAGGTGAATAAGGGTAGGGAATAGATAATAGGATAGGATATAACATGAGAAACAAATTAGACCATCAAACGAGTAAGGATCTGATGAAAAAAAAATTCTCTGACCCAGATGCCATTCGAGGGGAGCAAGAACCCCCAATCTACAATCTAGGCCTGAGGCCATTTTTGCTCACTTTCTCTGTCCTTTAATCCTGTTCGGATTTTGTCCTCTCATCTCCCTACCTTTCCTGGATAGTCCTGAGTAGAAGGACTTCCACTTTCTCAGTCAATGGGCTACTGACACCCCCTTACCCCAAATCTTGATTAAGTAGCTATTAGTAAGGAAGGGAGCCAGTCGCCAGATGAGAAGTAGGTCAACTTTAATTCAAGGGTCGAGCCCTAGTATTCCTCGCTGGGGGGAAAAACAAACACCCACATTTATCTCGAGTTCCAATTTGCCTCCAGGCTCTGAAATGGGGAGGAGGGAGAGGGGAATGGAAAAGAGGAGGGGAGGTAGGGGCCAGATTGAGTTTCTTTCTGTCTTTTTCTCCTCTTTACAATCCTCCTTAAAAGTAAAGCTCCTAGGAAGGGAGGGTGCAAACATGTCAGGGCCATAGCGGGAGGGGGGAAGAATAGGTCAAGATTGTTTAGACCTGTTTTGCGAAGACTGCGATGTCCTCGTTGAAGGAGTCGGAGGAGCAGACGTCTCCGCCGGCCACTCCGGGTTCTCGGGGAGTGCAGGTCGCCAACTCGCACTTCTCAAAGACCAGAGCTAACAGAGGAAACAACGGGTGCCTAACGGGTAGCACCACACAAAGACACACACACAGAGAGATGGGGGTGCAAGGGGGAAGGAGGAAGAACTGTAATCAACAAGTTTTGAGGGGGTTTCATATACAAACACTCTGCACTGCACAGCCCTAAAGTGTCGTCAGTGAGCTGGGCCAATGCCGAAAGTAGAAAGAGGGTGGGGGAAAAAGCTGAGTCCCTAGCCACTTCCACTGGCTTAAATTCCTACAATCTAGGGTCAGAGAAGTCCTGTGGACAGTTTGCCCGAAATTAAAATAGCAGCAACTTAAAAAAAAAGCAACCAAATAAGCAGGGACCTCACATTAACAGTAGTACTGGGTTGATCCAGGTCTATTCGCGTATAACAGAGAAAACCTAAACTCTTGACCACTGTGATATTGTACCTTAAATGGGAAAGACTGTCGAACCAAATGCTGTTTAAAGGGCCTATTTTCATGGGACACCAAAGAAGACACGAAACTACACATAGACACACGGACTTAAAGGAAGTATTTCCCCCCAATCCTCCTAGTACAATTGGTTGCTGTTTAGTTAAAATCACAAGAAAAGGTAATAATAATATTATTTAAAAAAACACGGAAAGAGTCTCACTCACAGAAATATTTTACCCTGGATTTATAACAGACAAAATGGTCTTGTATTAACTTTGGAAGAGTGTGTTTGTTCTTTGTGCTTCTTAAAGCCTAACTCCATTTTTTTTTCCACTGGGATGCTTGATTGTCCCTTCAGGGTAAGTTTGTGTTTACCAACTGCCCCCCTAATGCCTCCCCCACCCCACCTCTTTCCCCTACTTACGTTCAGCCCCAAAGAGGCAGTATTTCCTATACTTCAGCTGTAGTGCACCCCATCCCTTCCCCCAGATCCTTCTCAGCTCTCAGAGTCAATTAAAGAAATCTCCATACATCTCCCAAGAACACCTTTTTGCAAAGCAGCACCCCTGCCCCTTTAACTTCATAGTCCGAGTTCAGTAGTCTGCCCCTTTTATTTGCAGAGAACTAAGGTAGTGGATCTAAGTTTCCTGGCCAAGAGGAGCTACCGGTCTCCTCGCTCCAGTTGAATTTAGTGACTCCCAGAGTCTCCGTAGGAAACAGGAAAAAAAGGAAAAAAAAAGTTGTTCCTTATTTGCTGGAAACTTTCCCCTTTTCCTTGGCCCCTCTCTGGTTAGGGTCCATCCAAAAGATCAGAAACTTAACCTTTCAGCAGGAGTGTTATGCATTAAGTCTCCCTCAAATTTCTAGAGATTAAAACACACATGAATCACAAGGGGAGCGAGGGGGGGAATAGTTTTTGGTGACCGGGATTCTGTATAGGGAGAAAGATAATTGTACCTAATTCACTGAACACGTCCACCTTCTCTTCTGCATTCCACGGGACAAGGATTACCATCCCTTGCCTTCTCCATTCTTACCCCATTAAATATAAACAGTTATCACCCCCCCCCCCCAAAGCCATTCAGCAAACTTGGCCCAGGAGATAGGGTTTACCCATAGATTGCGTCCTTGTCCCGCTTCAGGGCGTCATTGACAGCGGATCCCATGCTGGCGGGCATGACATTGGGGTGCGGGGCGTGGGCTCCGTAGTGCTGAGTAGCGTGGAGCGGCGGCCCGTGGTTCAGGTGGTGAACCGGAGGGATCGGCCGTGGAGCGTGAGGGTCTCCGTACATGGAAGCCGGCACCCCTACTCCGTCCATCCCGCCGTAATGGGGAAGCTCATCGTACTGTCAAAACGGGTCAGGAAAGGGGAAGGAAGAAGATTGAGAAGGCAGAGAGATAGAGAGAAAAAAGAAGAGAGAGAGAGAGAGAGAGAGAGAGAGAGAGAGAGAGAGAGAGAGAGAGAGATTAAAAAAAAACAAAAAACAGACAACAAAGTCAGAAGAGAGTGAAGTACCGAAACGAGTTAGGCAGACAGAAACAAAAGCAGTCAAAACAACAGATTTGAAAGTTGTAAATATATGTATGTATAATATATGTGTGATAAAAAACTATAAACCAAGAGAAGAGGAAGGGGGCTAAGAGGTTAAGGTCTGGGGAGCAAGGCGGAGGCTCCACTTCGGCCAGAGGAAGAAAAGAGATAAAAAGGAAACAAGGGAGAACTGGAGTTGCTCTGAATAGGGAAGCCCTTGAGCCCACCCCTAACCCCCCTTTCCTTCCATCCAAAGGATTCAATAAATCAAAAGCCGAAATGAAACAAAATAAAGGAAAGAAAACGCTAATAATAACAACAACGATGAAGACGACCACAACCAGTCCCTCCCCGGGGGCAGGGGCCAAAGAGGGGTTGGAGGGAATAACGTGAAAGTTACCAGAAACATTATTTAGCAGCGGATTCCCTGCGTCCTTGTCAAATTCAGAGACAAAACAAGCAGCAAAATATTGTCTAGGCAGCAGCTCCCCTCTGCAGCCCGTGCTACTGAGCAGAGGGAGCAGCAGCAACAGCAGCAGCAGCAGGAGAAACAGGGGAATCGCGCTGCTGGGGTAAAAGCTGGAGCGAGGAAAAAGCATGTAACAATTGCACACACAACACACACGCTCACACTCGCCCTTTCGCCCGCTCACACACCCGCTCTAACACGCGCGCCCAGACACGCACACACGCGCGCGCACTCACACACAGGCACAAGAGGGAAAAAAGAAGCCGATGAATAATTTTGCTGCTATTTTTTTTTAAATACTGGCCGCCATCATCAAGCAGCGAGCAGCAGCAGCTCTGTAGAGGAGGCATCGGACAGGCCCCTTTTAGGAGAGGATTTATATCTAGGTAAGTGTTGGAGATTTAAACCTACCCTTTGCGCCATCAGTCTGCGCTCCAATAAACTCCTGGATGTGTCGTATATTTAATATCCCAGTCCGGTTAAGAAAGTGATTTAGGCTGAAGATTCCTTGGGTTTTCCCCCCAAACCAAGGAGACTTCTCCTGATTCTCCAATTAAAAAAAATAAGCCCAGGCAAAACAACGAAGAGTTTTTTTTTCCTGTGATATTTCTTCTTTTTCTTTTTTCTCTTCTTCTTCCTCCTCCTGCTCTTCCTCCTCCTCCTCCTCCACCACCTCCTCCTCCTCCCCCTCCTCCTCCTCTCTTCTTTTCCCCCTTTTCTCCCCTCTTCCCTTCTGTTGGCAACAACAAAACCAAAAAAAAAAAAAAAGAAAGAAAGAAAAAGAAAAGAAAAAAAGAAAAAGAAGACGAAAAAAATTTGTCAAGCCCCCGAACTGAAGGTTACGATCGGCCCGTCAGCAGCCCACATGTAACCAAACTGTCGTGTCTCATGGCTTTTTGCCACTCCAGCTGTCAATCAAAGCCAGGGAATGTCAAGGTAGTGAATGAATGATGGTTGATGATGATGAAGAGGAGAGGAGGAATCTTTCAGACCCGTTTTTTTTTTCTTCCAGTAAAACTCCTCGAGGGATTTCTGCTTCTCTTTTTTGGTGGTTTAAAAAAAAATTCCCTTTTCCCCCCCGGATGCCTATGTTATGATCCTCGCTCTTTAGAGTACTGTGCAGGGAAGGCAGGAAAAAAAAAGAAAAAGGAAAAATGAATAGTTTGCAAAAACTGGACTTCCTCCCCCTCTCTCTCTTTCCTGGTAGATATTCTCCTCTCTCTCTCTCTCTCTCTCTCTCTCTCTCTCTCTCTCTCTCTCTCTCTCTCTTTCTCTCTCTCGATCGCTCGCTCGCTCGCTCTCTCTCGCTCTCTTTCTCTCTGTGAGATGAGTGAGTGTCAGTAAGTGTTGGCAGGTTGGCTGCTGCCTGGCTTATAGAAGAGACTCAGTTTTGCAGCGCTGATCGGCGGGAGAATGAAATGACGGAACCCGGAAGTCGTGGTGGCCATAGCCAGTCCTACAACAGAGACATACTGGGAGAGGGGAGAGGGAGAGAGGAGAGAGGAGACTAAAGCCTATGATATGCAGAGTATGCAATCAGCACTGCTTCAACTCCACATGGGGAGGAGGAGGAGGGAGGAGGGGAGGTGGGGGTGGGTGGGTGGGAGAGCCACACAACAGATCATACCCATAGCAAATCAGCGTTCCTTTTCATACAGGGGGAGAGAGAGGGAGACTGTGCAGGAGAGGGGGAGAGGAAGAGGAGTGTGTATGTATGCATGGGGAGAGAGGCAAGGGAGAGGAAAACTGCAGAAAGCCAGAAAGTACGGTACAATCTTAGATGTGTTTTGATTTTTAAACTTATTTTTAGTTTAGGTTTTTGTTTTTTTTTTTACCAATCACAAATATCTCCTGCCTGCATTGCTTTAGCGTACGCTTTACGTGGTTTTCCTCTATTTTTTTTTAAATTTAAATCTCTATTTTTCCCAGCCCTCTGCCTTCAGAAGCATCGAATGTTTTGCGAAAATCCAGGGGGCATCCTTTTAGAGGCAAACTTGGTCGTTTTTAGGAAACGAGCTCGATGTTAGCCGAGTGCTGCGTTTCTGCCACAGTGTTATTTTCTACAGTGCTGCTTTTTTCCCCCGTGTGGATTCATTACCTTTTTAAATATTAATTTTCCAGGACAAGAGGACAGCATCTTAGGCTCAAACTGTACTCGCATGAAGCTCCATTAAAGGTGTCGCTGAGGTCCACCACTTTGTGTTGTTTGGTAGCGGCGGGGAGGTGGTGCGGGTTGTGGTAGGAGCGAGAGAAGACCTTTTAGTTTCTGATGTAGAGGTTTCCAGTCTAAAAAGGATTTGTGAGTGTGTATGCGCGCGCGCGTCCGTGTGTGTGTCTGTGTGTCTGTGTGTATGTATGTGTGTGTGTGTGTGCACGCGCGCGCGCGCGCGTGTTGCTAACAAAGTCGAGTTCACTTTGAGTAGTAAAAAGCGCCGGTGAGATGCAGATCTGATTTGCATGTGCCTTTTTTGAGCCTTTAAACTCCAGAAGAGGGTGGAAAAAAACGAGAGAAAGAGAGAAGAAATGAAATGTATGTTTCTGGAGCTCACTCCCTATCTTTGTTGCGGTCCTACAATATATGCTTAAGTATTAACTCGGTAATGCGTTATAATAGTAATGCTAATTAGGTTGGGGTGATTTAGCACATTAAGGAGGATGGTGCACCCCCTTGAGCACCAAATGAACTTTTCCAAAGAGGAAAAGTTAAAAAAAAAATACCCACACCGTTTGTGTGGAAACTAATTTTGGTCTTCTTTCGCCCAATCATTTTACTGAAGCTAAAACAAGCCTTACCTCAGAACAGTCAATTACCAGAGCTCCCCAGGATCATCAATCATAGGGAAGGCTTGAAGTTTAGGGGAGGAGCGATGGTCAAACTATCGATTGCTGGAGTTTGGTGTGCTCCCCCTTTCCCTTTCTTTCTCTGGACCCCTCCCCCCTTTCTTGGGTTCTCTTTCTCTTTCTCATTCTTTCTCTAACTCACTCTTTCTCCTTCGTTCACGGTCCTCTGAACATAAAATCTAAAACAGACTATCCTTGAACACTGGAGTCCCTCCCTAACTTTGAACCGAGTTCCGAAAGTGGTCTCATCTCCATACTCGGCTTTGAAACCCCCATCCCCAAAAGAGGAATGGGGGTAGGTGGAAAGGATCGCTTTTTGTGGAATGAAGGAGGAAATATTTTATTTATTAAAAAAAAGGAAACAACAACAAAACTCCTTACTATTTATTTTCTCTTTAAGATTCTGTAAAACTTAAAAATAGCTTTAGATTTCAATCTTAACATGAATCAAAGACGAGTCAGAGAAATTTGGCCCTATTTTAATAGGGCTGGGGAATGAGCTCCAGAGGTCAATAAAGCCCTCCAAAAATGATGAATGATTGAGTACCTGTGATGATGATAGTGATTACTGGAGCAATTAAACAGTTTGATTAAATGAGCTATCATAACAATGATGTCTGCGGGAAATCAGCCCTCACATATAAAGAAAGATAGTGTGTAGAAGGGCTGACATAACGCCAGTGGGTAATCCGAGGCTTTCCGATAACTAGAGTACTGTGGAAACGGAGGTATTTTCCAGTGCTCCTGAGGGGAAAGGGGGTGATTAAGAAGGAAAAAGTCTCGCAAATACTTTATGGCATTGCTGTACCCAGCTTATAACCATAAGAACCCAGTTAATAATGAAGAGTAAAAGTGAAGGTTGAGGTCTTCTTCTTCTTCTTCTTCTTCTTCTTCTTCTTCTTCTTCTTCTTCTTCTTCTTCTTCTTCTTCTTCTTCTTCTTCTTCTCCGTCTTCTTCTTCTCCGTCTTCTTCTCCTCCTTTTTTTCCCTCTAGAAGATCTCCAAGACTAAAAGCAGTGGCTCTGTGTTGTTTCAGACTTTACCCCGGACTTGAAAGAAGAGGTGAGTGAGTTATTTTGTTTTTTAAGTCTTTAGTTCCTAGACTTGTCTTTTTTTAGTAGTGGTTAAGCAAATTAAGTTTTCTTGGGGGGAGGGGGTGCAGAAGGGAGAAAAAGAGAAAAAGAATTAACCTTATCTTCCTGTGCAGTATTTTCTATTTTGTAGTGTAACACAGTTCACGATATTCATGGCAATGAATTCTTTGGTCAGTTCTTTCTGCTGCACCAAGACCGACTGAGTAGTTTATGCAAATCCTTTTTCGTACTCTCCCAACTGCGCTTATTAGCAGTAATGAGTAATTGTTGTTCCTGTTATTATTATTATCTTTGCTTAAAATGTCGTCTTAAGTATAGGCCAATTATATGATTTAAAAAAAAAATCTCCTAAATTTCCTTAAGTGTTTCTTTTATAAAAGCCCCAAATTCACATAAAACCTTTGCACTACAAGGCTCAACTGTTCTTAGATTCTGATTATTCTCTCTCTCTCTCTCTGCTCTCCTCTCTTTTCTCCCTCTGTCTCCTTCCTTTCTTTTCTTTTTTCTTTTTGGTTTAATCTTAGTATGAAATGTATAAGAAACTCTTCAGACTGTCTTCATTGAGAAAAGCTTCACTTTCATTCAAAAAGGCACCTTACATGGTAATACATCTGAGTAAAGGAGATTCAGTCCACTTGAAGTTTCCTATATTTTAGTACCGCTGTTAAGTTAATAATAGGCTGGCTGTCCACTGATAATTGTTTACTTTCACCGAAGAGGGGAACTTTTAACCCCTATTTATTTACATGGGAGAAGGTGCTCAGTGACTAAAAATAGTTTCGCCCTCAACTCTGCTTAATAGTCTGGGAATACTTTCGATTTTCCATCAGTGTTTTGAACAATTCGAGAGGATAGAACAAAGCCTATAAGGGGGTGGGTGGGGGAGGGAGAAACTAGAAAATAAGATCTGGTCAAAAAATAATATCTTTCCTTCTGAAGATTTTTAGAGAAGAATTAGGGCACTAATGCTTTAAAAGTGCAAATTTATTTGGAAAGACCTTCCAGCATGTTAAGGTGAACATTTGGCAGAATAAAATCAAATTTCATGTCATTGAGGGTTTTTGTTCTCTCCGATGTGTATCCTGTGCACTCATCGTCTTGAAAAGAAATGTAACGTTTTCTCCGTATAGAATAGATTGAAAGCAAGTTCAGATGAAGTGTTGGAAACGCTACAGAGTAATTCTTCGTGTAGCTTTCAATTTAGTGAACCCAAATGACCAATGACTTATTGGTCTTACTGATTGGTCCACTGATTGGAATAATCACTTATTCCTGATATTCTAGAGAGGAAGGAACATCTTCTACTTTAAAAATCACTTGCTCTTAAAAAAAAAAATTTAAGTAAGACTAGTCAATCTGACACTTCGTGGCTTTCAGACCCCTGATAATGTTTTGGTCAACCTCTCCCAATTTAGGTAGTCCCACCAAGGATGTGGGAAAGTAGGTGGGGCAGGCCATGAGAAGAGACCTAAAGAAGAGAGATAGGTGTCCTGGTAAGGCAGGACACCTCTGTCAACAGTGAGCTCCTTCTGCTCCGGCTGGAAATGGTTTTAACAGGCGGTAAAATTTCATCTTGCGGTGTCAAATTGGGGTCATTTTGGGGTTAGAGCTCTCAGTGTCCGAGAAGGAGCTGTCCAGCTGCATGGGGACTCATTAACAGCGAAAGGGCTGTTTCAGGAAAAACAATTCAAAGACAATCGAAGGGACAAAAACCCTCTTTACAAGTGGACCAGAACAAATATGGATGCGGAAACCTATTCTCCAGAAAATCCGAGAGAGAGAGAGAGAGAGAGAGAGAGAGAGAGAGAGAGAGAGAGAGAGAGAGAGAGAGAGAGAGAGAGAGATTGTGAGAGGGAGGGAGGAGATAGCCTCTCAAACTTGAGTCTGTTTTTAATCAGATCCTTTTAAGTATGGTATCTCTAAGTCTTTTGATTATTTTTCTATTTTTCTTCTGACTATTTAAAAAAAATCTGCTAATTAGGAATTGCATACCCAGGTAACATTAAGGATTTTTTAAAAAGATACTTGATTTTCATTATAATTTATTTTGGTTGCATCTGCTTTCTGTAGGGTATTTGTTTTGAAGGCGAGAACTTCAGGACCTAGGCTGTATTTTAAATGACTTTACTCTAGCTTCTTAAGGAGCCGACTGTTTTTCTTTCTATAAAGTTATAGATTGGGACAGATAACTTGGAGTTCCGAAGAGTGTGCGAAGTACACATTGTTAATCTGGTTTATTAAATTCGCGTGGTTTAAATCCTTTTAGCCTTCTTACATCTGCTAGAACAATTGATGTCTTGCCGGAGGAACAAATAAATCCAACCTTAATCTTATTTGTAACTTTATTCATTGTTTGTAAATTGAAGTATTTTTGGATTATGCAGATTTTTCGGATCTGTAACTTTTACTCAGATTTGTAGGCTGATTCTTATCAGTTCGGAAAAAAGGGATTATTACTTTTGTTATTAAATGCAGATAAAGCAAAGTTTTAAAAGAAAGTGAAGAGGTGAAATTATAACTCTTTGAGATAATCAAATTATTATTGCAATGTACCTAAGGAAAAAAATAAACTTACTTTGAATGAAATAAGTAAAACCATGAAGAATAGGAGAATGTGCATATTCTCATTCTCTCTCTCTCTCTCTCTCTCTCTCTCTCTCTCTCTCTCTCCTTTCCTCCCTCCCTCCCTCCCTCCCCACACACCCCTGCTTTGCCTCCCCTACAGTTTCAACTATTGCATCTTTAGGGACCCAGATCCAAGGCGAATTTTTCTGTTCCCTACCACTTCATCAAAAGCTAATAGAAGAGTGATTCAAAGTCTGATTTCACTTCAGAAGACTAGGCTTCGTCATAACTTGGCATGGAAAAATCGGACAAAATGCTCTCCTTGATACCGATGGGGTGACAGTTGAGATTATTGATAAGTGCTTTCCTTAATCTCTCTCTCTCTCTCTCTCTCTCTCTCTCTCTCTCTCTCTCTCTCTCTCTCTCTCTCCTCTTCTTTCTTTCTTTCTTTCTTTCTTTCTTTCTTTCTTTCTTTCTTTCTTTCTTTCTTTCTTTCTTTCTTTCTTTCTTTCTTTCTTTCTTTCTTTCTCCTTTGCAGTCGTCTAATACTCTTCGAAGTGTAAAAACTCTTGCCTTATGTGAAAAGCTCCATCCAAGGTTCTTAACTTCCTCTATTATGTGACTAACTTCTGTAGAATTTGGACTACAAAAAGCCTCATCGATTTAGCTACCTGTTAACTTTGTTTTCCTCCCTCCTTTTTCCCCTTGTGGATTAGTAACAGAGGAGGGTACATTCTGATTCTTCTACCCACTGGCATCTCACTGTTTCTTCCCTCCCAGTTCTTTTTTCCCCAAAACTACCACCCGGGAATATTCCTCTTCTACGTTTTTAAGAGGGTGGGTTAGGGTTTTTGTTTGTTTGTTTTCTTTTCTTTTCTTCTTTTTCCTCATTTCTTTATCTCACAGTTTTACCCAGTGAAACATCTTACAGAAGAAAGGAAGAATTTCAATAAATAGCCCTCTAGCGCTATCTGGCGGGACTCCAACACTAGAAGTACTCTTCCCTTCTCTCCTCCGTTTCTTCTCAAATCTCTGCTCTCCTCTCCTCTCCCGTCTCCCCCCCCCCACCCCACCCCTTCTCTCCTCTTCTTTCCTCTCCTCGCCTTTCTTCTCCTCCCTCCACTTCTCTTATTCTCGAACCCTATTCGACTCACTTGCCTCACTCCCACCCAACTCTCCCAGGGGAAAATCCATCCAAGCGGAGTGTTAAAATGCACCAAGAACCAAGTGATGCTAAAGAGAGGTGTCCCCTGCCCCGCGACTCCACCTCCATGGCGGGGGTGGGGGGGGGGGGTGAATGCCATAAGAATATTAGATCAGCATTTTAATTTTAGGTCATTAACGCTGCTATTGATGGATTTTAAGTGAGCAATTCTAACCCAAAGAAACAGTGATTGTGGACTATGGATTAAACAAATTTAAAACTGAAATCCAACCCCATAGGTCCAAATTAGTCAAAACCAATTTTTAGGGGCCAAGAAACGATTTCAAACATCTTTTGCTTAATCGACACTAGTTCCTGACACTAGTTCCTGATTTCGCAGGCGATCGGACGTGTAAACACAACAGATCGAGGTGAGCTTGACTAAGGAGAGAGACAAATTCTCCTCTCTCTATCTCTGTCTCTGTTTTTGTCCGTCTCTCACTCCTTGTCTCTTTCTTCAACCTCCTCACACCCCACCCCAAGTTGCTACAAAAGGATAGGCTTATTTTTGTTCTCATCACCAGCTGTAATCTGTCATATTCAGGGTTAGATCCAAAGAGAAACGCATATATATGAGAGAGAGAGAGGGGGGGGAGGGAGGGAGGGAGAGGAAGCTAAGGACAAAACCAGGGGAATTTAAAAAAAAAAAGGACTAAACAAAATTTTTTAAGAGTCGTGTGTGGGGGGGGGGGGCAGGGGGCTGTTGGAGATCCCAAATAAAAAAAGTGGGGGAAAGAAAAGTCTCCCCGAAATTGGGAATGCATTACTCACCAACATATTCCCTTCTCCGTTATATGCGACTTCTTATTTGGTTTTCCGTAGCGTGTGCACCAGCAAAGGTGTGTCTGGTGGTGGTGTTGGGGTGGCTTGGGTGAGAAGAGGGGAGAGGGGAGCAGGAGACAGTCTACTGAAGTTGGGCTTTAGATTGCCATAGGGTAGTGTCTATACCACTTAAAATTCTCTCTCTCTGTCTCTCTGTCTCTGTCTCTGTCTCTCTGTCTCTCTGTCTCTGTCTCTCTCTGTCTCTCTCTGTCTCTCTCTGTCTCTCTCTCTCTCTCTCTCTCTCTCTCTCTCTCTCTCTCTCTCTTACACACACACACACACACACACACACACACCACCACCACCACCACCACCACCACCACCACCACCACCACACCTCCAATCTGCCCTTTTGTAAGTTCTCTTCCTCCTAATTTCTGAAATACATCAGAGACAGGGGCAGCCAGGGTGTAGGGGAAGGAGAACAGAGAGAGGTAGAAACAAGACGTAAAGAGATATACCTCCACTTCTTATGTTAGTTTTGGGATTTTTTTGTTTGTTTTGTTTTATAAGTTTAGTTTGGCATTAAAAAAAATTAGTGTGGACTAGATCTCCACAAAAGTAACCACTGGCCAGATAAATCCCCATGTGATAGTTCCCTATAGAGATTGCACATATTTAGATCTGTAGATATGGGTTATCTAAGGAGTTCATTGCCTATAAGACCAAATGAGCTCTTCTTTCCCCATTCAGAAATACTCCTTGGAAATGTCTCCATAGATAGAGCTAAAACCACAACCACAACAAAAAAAAAGTTGTGGCAAAGGTTGGGGCTCTGTCCCCCGAGAACTTTATTCACCATGTAACAAACTTAGGGTCCTAGTGAAGAAAATACATTTTACCTGTAATTAATTAATAACAGTTATTAGGTCATCATCAGTCACGGAACAAATAATTACAGCAGATTTTTACTTAAAATTGACCAGCCTTGGAGTGATAGATCGATTGGAGGTATAAAAAATGATGTATCAAAACATCAATGTCGATTATTTGAAATATTGTAGTCGAATTTTTTTTTTATTGCTTCATCGGTTAAGTGTCTGAAAGTGCAGTGTTCAAACATATATTTATGTTGTCAATACTGTCAGAACTGTCACTTTTACTACACTGGATTTGTACTACATTTGGAATTGGCTCATTTACATAAAATGCCCACCCTGGATTTCCCCTCATCTCTCTCTCTCTCTCTCTCTCTCTCTCTCTCTCTCTCCCTCTCTCCCTCTCTCCCTCTCTCTCCTCTCCCTCCCTCCCTCCCCCACCCCCAAAATCCATGTCAGTTTCATCAAAGGGTTCAGGAATCTTTGCCTTAGTTAAAGTATGCACTGCTTCATTTAGTCAATTTTTCACGTCGGATTATACGTCTTTTTCGCCATTTCCAACTCGAAAAGGGTTTGTCTTCACGCCCTCCACCCCCTTAGAAGTAGGATTTAAACACTTAGTAGCAGTGGCGCTTTACCACTGCATTCCCCCTTTCCTTCCCCACCCCCAACCACTTTGATAGAAAAACTAAAATATACTGAATCGTCGAGTTTGTGAATACAGATATCTGCACAGGTACGGATACATCACATACTCTCACATAGGCCAGGGTCCATTCTCAAATTACCTGGAAGATTGACGGTATACGAGGAAAAACGAATTTGGAAATATACTTTTTTTTCTTTTTACTTAAAAGCTGTATTAAAAAGAAAGGAAGTAATACATATAAATGATCGACACTTTTTTTTTTTGCCTTTAAAAGCTTTTGAATTCAATCGAAAAGCATGTTAGAAGCAGAATTGACAGTTTTAATTCTACCCATTTTCACCAGGGCGCATCAGATCAGAGACAAGCAATTCTTGGTGTGGGGGCTGGGGAAGAAGATGGAAAGCTGGTATTCCTGCCCTGAAAAAGCACTGGAAAGTTAAAGATCATTGAACAGCAAACATTTCTTCAAATTTAATGAATTAATCGCAATATACATAGAGAAGTGCTCTTCAGTCCAATTTTATTCCTTCTAGGTTCCCTTTTCCCCTTCCTTATCCCTAAACCATGATAGGACAGATAGGGTCAATTCTGGCCTGGCTGGAAGGACCTGTTTTGTTTTGTTTTGTTTTTTTCCCTGACACGCTTAGGCGAGTTTGAAAGCCCTTTCATTTGAATACTCTGTTTGGATGTTAGGAGATGTTGCTCAAAAAGAAAGCTTGCTTGACTTCATTCGGTCAATCTCAGCAGGTATTTTTTTTTTTTTAGAGTAGACCTCATAATCTTCTTCATCCTCATGCCTTATTTTTAAAAACAAACAAAACCCAAAGTGTGGAAAGCAAAGGTTTTGGAAAAGAAAGTTTCCTGAATGTGTATCCGTAGATATATACACATGATTATGTAGACCATAATCTCATACATCCACTACATGGTTGTATGCTACCTCCCACCATTCACGTATACTAAAGCAGAGGCATCACGGTATTACCGCCAGAGTGCTTTGTTTATCTAGTGTTTCCCCCCCGCACCTCCTCCCCCCCCCAATCTGTCCGCCATGTATGACAAGTCCTTCTTGAGGAAAATTCATCAGCCTTCTACAAATACGTCGAGTTTGGCCATAATGATCTGGGGAAGAGAATGACCATAATTTTCGCACATCCTAAGGTGTTGCAGGAACTAGGAGAGACGGGTTGGAATGCTTAATTATAATGTGGAGGGAGGGTGCTGAGACCTTTACAATGACCGTACCTGTAGAAAGCTCAGAGCTTCCCAGATAACATTTGGAAAAGGTATGGTTGACTTTTTTTCTCTCTCTCTCTTTTTTTTCCTTTTGCGCCTTTGGGGAGAAGAGATACTCTTGTGTAATAATTAGCTCAGACAATAAAAATAATTGGAAAATCAGTTGGAATTTCTGAGTTTTTAATTACGCTTAATTTTGTGCTAAGCTGTAAAATTATGAATGCCCCTCAATTAAACACTCTCCACTTGTAAAGCATTTAACAACAATTATTCCCTAATCAGTCTGAATGTGAGTCACAAATGATGCTATTCGGCATCAAAGGGACGTCCTTAGACGTTACCTTTTAGTCATAAGTAAGAGGATTAATTTCTATAATTAGAGGGATAAATATGTGCATAAATACATTTTTTTTACCCATTTTCACTCTGAGAGACACGACTGGCTTATAGTATCATGTGCATTTTTAATTGTCCGCCTTTGCTCGGAATCTTGAAGCGGGCGTATGGAGAGGGGAGGACGCGCAGTCAGGCTCAGCGTCATGCAGAGAACACACACGTGGGCAAGCAGCGGTCAGTAGCTTGGCCCTGGCAGCTCTGGCTGAGTCCGGGATCGCATCCTTCCCAGGAGATTTTCCCCTTAACAATCCGAGGTAGGGCCTTTTATTTTTACTTTTCGGTCTCTCGATCTCCAGGACAGGTCTCTGCCCCAAACTGAAGCTCAAGGCTGGTTTTTAATGATACAAATAAAAATTGAGCCTGACCTTTTAAACTCCAGTGTGAATATCTCATTTACCTAATGACTTTATGTCACCTAGGAAGAAGGTCAATTTCCTTTTAACCTTTTCCCCACTGCTGCTGTAAGCATTCTTTCCTAATCAATTGTGTCTGGAATAATCAATTCCCGTTTTATGATCGCTGACAAACTCAATCTCTGAGCTGGAGTTTGCTAGCGGGGTGTTCACTTGGGTTGGGATAGCCACATACGCCCAGCTCCCACTGTTTCGAGGAAAGTCGTACTCTCTCCTGTGTAGTACCTAGACATTGGCAAAGTTCCCTCCGCCAGCCCCTAGGGTAGTTGAGTTGTCACTAATCCGAACTTGATATTCACCAGAACTTCTTCAGTCACTGACAGCGCTTGCAGCTTTGCCTCTCTACCCCAGTGTCCTAGACTGTAATTGTTTTCATTTCAAAGCTGGTCTGCAGGATGGAAATGACTTGCGCTCCCCTATCCGTTCTCTGTGAATGTTAGCCTTGTGTGTACCCAAATTATTCTATATACCAACATCAGAGCAACGAAAAAGTCCAGTGAGAATTCACGAAGGAAATAAAATCCACTGGTAAACATTTTGGATCTTCTTTTCTCATAGAATCATAGAGTTGGAAGGAACTTCAGAGGTCATCTCTTCTAATCACTACCAGCTCTCCTACAGCATCTCTAACACACATATTCATCCAACTTCTAGCTTATAGACCTATCTTGAAGCAGGGGACTCACTACCTCAGGAGGCAGTTTCTTCCAATTTTTGGACAGCTCTAATAGGAAGTTTTTCCTTTTGTCAAGCTGAATTTTTCTTCCTTGTAACTTCCCCAATTCTGACCTCTGGATTAAAATCTAATCTCTCCCATATGAAAGCTCTTCAGATATTCTAAGAGAGTGATACCCCCACCCCCTTCTCCATAGTAAATATCCCAGTTCCTTCAATTGACTCACATATGGACTAGTTTGGAGTCCCCCTCACTCTGCTGATTACCCTTCTCTGGATCTACTCAGACTTAACCAGTGTGCAGCTCACCACAGCAGATCACAGATGTGGAGTAGATCATTATTATGCCTCTACACTGATCTGTCTTACTTCCAGGGTTCAAGTTCTAGCTTCTTTCTGCTTACCTACTCAGGAGTTGGTCGGTCGTAACTGTCTTAGAAGTTATGTTTCATTTTCCCATGGAAACACCAAATAATTATATAATAAAACTACTACTACTACTACTACTACTACTACTACTACTACTACTACTACTACTACTACTACTACTACTACTACTACGGTTCCTAGGCTAACCCATAAGTCTTGTTTGACTAATAATTAGCTGAACCATTGCCCAGAATTCTGATAGTGCTTCTTGAATGAGAAAAGAAAAAGAGGAAGACTCTCTCTTCCTCTTTTCATGGGTTCAGAGTGAACCCTGGGCAAAATCCTGAAAGAGCTGCTTTCTTTGACACCTAGGCCATGCCTACCTTTCTACACTGTTCTCTGCCAGATCTCAAGTACCTTAAAAGGTGCTAAGGCCCTCAGGATCTCACCTAGTTCTCTTATCCCCCAAAGTACTTTATTCAAAAGTTACCTACCTTCCCTTCACCCCACACACTAAAATCTTTTCACCCCTCACCCCTGCAGCTAGAATTCACATTAAAATACAAATAACTGATAATTTACTAAACCTTCCAACAGTATTTTTGTTTGTAAATGAGGGCATTGATTAACCTAAATGTATCTCAAATTTGTAGCAATTCAGCTATTGTGTGTTTTTAAAAAGTGAAGTAAAAGATACTTCCAGCAGAGAGGGAAAGGCCATAGTGAGAGTGGGAAGTATTTGGGGACAATTTAGCCACATGCCATAAGCAGGCTAGCTTTGGTTGTCAGTTTTTTTACCTTGGTATTAAGAGGGAAGAGATTCTCTTCTCCTAAGCTATTTTTATTTTATCCTTCTCCACATTTTTTAACATGTCTGAAATTATAGATTCTCTAAATGCATGATGGTGACAGTAGTCCTCTAGATGAGGAAGTCAGACTAACCCTGTATGTACATGTGGATGATTTATAAATTCATTCTCAAGCCAGAGGTTGTATGTGTCTAGAACCTCTTTTTATCCCATTGTCCCCAGTGATTGTTTTGACTTTGGGTCTTCTGAAGAATATGAATAGAAGTAACAACACTTAATGCAAGTGGGAATTTTATAGGGAATGGTGGTGGATTCTGAGTTAGTAGACTTGCGCTCTACATTGGGCAAATCCTCAAACCTTTCTGAGCCTCAGTTTCCTTATCTATTAAATCTATTTCATGATTTCCATGTTTTCTTTAAGATTTAATCGACACGTACTATGATGTGCTTATTTAGCCAATATTCTAAGATTGCAAGAGTTCATCCTAGCCTGTCATTCTGGTTAATACTAATCAAGAGAATCTTTTTTCTTCCTTCAACATGATGTATTCCCTATAAAAAATAATAGAAGAGGGAGGAGATTATCAATAAATCATATGGAAAATTCTGATAAGTTTGAATTGGATAGTAAGAAAATGCTGGATTTGACATCAGAAGCCCTTGGTCAAAATTTTGATTCAGTCACCTGTATGACATTGAAAAAACCACTTAATCTCTCTGAGTTAGTTTCCTCATCTTTAAAATGAAAAGATTAGACTAAGGCATCTTTAAAGTCCCCTTCTGTCTTTATGTTTTGTAAAAAACAAAACAAAACAAAATTGGTTTCCTCCAATAGAAGCCATATTTAAAGACTCAGGCTTTGTGGGAACTTCTTACTAGACTCCTCTATACCACTCCAAACTTCCTATGGACTCCTGTAGCACAGTGTTTAGAACACAGCAAGTTCTTAATAAATGCTTACTGACTTGCCTCAAATTTTTTTCTTCTTTCAGATAACACAGACCTGCTCTCTTTGTACAGATACCTGTTGAAAATGTAATCAAACTTGCCTCTTTCTCACAGAAGTCTCATTACCCTGGGACAAAAGTACCAGCCAAACCTGGAGTATCTTCCAGCAACTTAAAAGAAAAATTACAAAATGAGTCTGAGGTACATGTGAAACATGGGACTGAAATGGGAAAGTGGTCCGGTAACCCTCCTACCTTAGATTACAAAGACTATTTCCTTGGGGGATAATGGTATTGGGTCAGCTTATTCATAACCATTTTTGCTGGATGGATATAATTAGTAAAGAGACATATGATAAATTCAGGAACATTTGAATAGCAGGAAAGGCTGCCATACCACAGAAGTTGGTGATGGGAATGATGGAAAGAGATTGCTTCTTGGGCAAAAGAATATGAAACAGTCTCTGGATGGTGTCTTGGCTCATACTAGAAGGCTGTGTCTTGCTCTCCCCTCCTTTTCCCCACCCCCAGCTATGACAGCTGAGGGGAGGAGGAGAACAAAGGAGAAGGGGTGGTAATTCACCACCCCTCTGATTATAGTGGAAGGTGGAGAAGGAGAACCTTGGGAAAGCAGTATAGACAAGCTTCCAGTGTCTTCTTGACTTAGGCCATAGAGCTCACTTACATTTCTCATTAGTTAATTTTCCCCCCTTAGTCACAAGTTGTGATTTCACTATTGCAGGGTACTTTGGGGTGAGGAAACTCATTTCATGGCATGAGGAACTAACATTTCTAAAACTTCTCTCACTTGAACAGTTTACTGGGTTTCTGAGAGATTAAATGACTAGCTTTGGTTCACACAGCTCATGTGCATCAAAGGCAGAAGAACTTGAATCTGGGTCTTCATGACTCTATGGTTGGCTCTCTACTACCCCTGATGTCTCTTAATGTAGCCACATTATGGGTGAAATGGATTTTGTGGGCCTGTTTCTTTTGGAAAATGCAGTGTGATTTCTCAACCTTTTTATCTGTACTTACCTGTACATTACTGTATTACTGTACCACCTGTATACTGTACTACACACACACATACACACACACACACACACACACACCCCAATTAATTAAATCCCCATTACTAGTAGTTCTGTGCAGAATTTCTATCCTTAATAGAGATGGTCTATTCAATTTATTTATTATTGTTTTCTCCTTGCCGCCTTGTAAATTTTTAGTGTTTAGACCTAGAGTAGTTGAGAACCTCTGATGGCTTCCTTCCCTGACAACTTCCACTTCTCCTCCTCTATTGAGAGAAGACACCAAACACCCCAGTAGAAATGCTCAAGAACACATTTACAAACAGGTTTCCAGTTCCAGTTCATTTAAACTTCTTGTTACTCTACATTTCTCTACACCCTGCTAGTTCTGAGTTACAGTTTTTGCTCAATGTTATAGTCAAAGAAGATGGAACAGAGAAGTCCAAGCACCATGTACAGCTGGATCCCTCGTAGCCCCCTAATGGACTAGATTCAGACAGTGTCTGGGACTCTAATAGCCTAATTAAGTGTAACTTCTTGGCCTTAAGTAGGTGGGTCAGGAGAGAAAGAAATTCTAATGGGACTATTTTCTGCAATACGAAACAGGTTCTGGCCCTTAGCCCTATAAATGCATTGCCCCTGCGGTCACTATATGTGTCCCATGCTGTGTTATACATTAGTCATGTCTCAAGATTCAAAACTCTACACCAAGGTACATGAAAGGAACTATAGATACCATCAACTTCCTAGGAAGACAGTTTCTGAAAAAATTTTCTTCCTATACGGAACTACAACGTGTATCAACCAGAATTTTAGGTCTTGGGGCAGCAAGGTAGCACAGTGAATAGAGTACCAGGCCTGGAGTCAGGAGGACCTGAGTTCAAATCTGGCCTGAGACACTTAACACTTACTATCGTGTGACCTTGGGCAAGTCACTTAGAAGGCTGGTTCTTGCTCTGCCCTCCTTTTCCCCACCCCCAGCTATGACAGCTGAGGGGATGGAGGAGAACAAGGAGAAGTTGCCTTGCCCTCCTCTCTCCAAAAAGCACACACACACAAAATAATTTTAGGTCTTCTGGAATGATCTTAAGTGATCTTTTTCACTGTTTTTACTTAGTCTGGCTAGTTTATTAAAAAAAAAAAAACAGGACTAGAACCTAGATCTCTACCAGGTTAGAATGAGTAATATGAAAAAAGTTCTGGCCTTCTTCTTTTTCCTTGCTTCCCTTGTTCCTTCCTTCCTTCCTTCCTTCCTTCCTTCCTTCCTTCCTTCCTTCCTTCCTTCCTTTCCTCCCTCCCTCCCTCTCTCCCTCCCTCCTTCCTTCCTTCCTTCCTTCCTTCCTTCCTTCCTTCCTTCCCTCCTTCCCTCCCTCCCTCCTTCCCTCCTTCCTTCCTTCCTTCCTTCCTTCCTTCCTTCCTTCCTTCCTTCCTTCCCTCCCTTCTTTCTCTCTCTCTCTCTCTCTCTCTCTCTCTCTCTCTCTCTCTCTCTCTCTCTCCCCCTTCTTCTGGACATGTTGACACAAGGTTTGTGGGGAGAACAGGAAAAATTTTTGCAGCTGATAATATATAAAATGGTGTCTAAGTTAGCGTTAAAGTAAAGCATGATACTAAATGAAACTGAAAAATGTTTGTGATTTGGGATTAGGCATTTCCACCAAGAATACTGTCAATTTCAAAATGAAAGTATAGTATTAGGAGTAAGGAGAAATGGGTTTTCTCGTAAATATATATGTATATATATATATATATATATATATATACACACACACACACACACATATATTATGCAATACATACATACACACATTCATATGTCTGGACCTGTGATTTCATTCATATAGGGAACTCCCGGTATGATAACTTCTTCCACCAAGAGAGAATTGCCTCAAGTAGTAAGAAGCAAAATGACTTCTCCAACATTTTTCAGCAAGTACAAATCAGGTATAGCACTTGAAAACATTTCTTCCTAACTTTGTGACTGGCCTTCTGTCTATTAAACCACCCTGTACTACTACTATTTTTTTTTTTTTTTTTTTGCTTTTTGGAGGGCAATTGGGGTTAAGTAACTTGCCCAAGGTCACACAGATAGGTTTTTGTTTGTGTGTGTGTTAAGTGTCTGAGCCCGGATCCGAACTCAGGTCCTTCTGACTCCAGGGCCGACGCTCTACTCACTGCGCCACCTAGCCACCCCAAAATAATGGGGTTTTTCTTTTTTTTTTTTTGTTTTGGAGGGCAATTGGGGTTAAGTAACTTGCCCAAGGTTACACTGAGGCTGGATCCGAACTCAGGTCCTTCTGACTCCAGGGCCGATGCTCTATTCACTGCACCACCTAGCCGCCCATGTACTACTACTATTTCTTCTACTGCTGCTGCTGTTGAATGTCTGATGTTTTAAGGTTTAGATACATGATTTCATTTGGTGACATCCTATATTACTTTATATAAATTACTTCACCTCTATAGTTCTCTGTTTCTACTTCCATAAAAGAGTTCTTGCCTAAATATCCTCTATGTTCCCTTTTAGATCTGAATCTATGATCTTAAGAAAATCCTTGTTTGCATCATAAGTATGGACAATTCAGGAAAATTTGGTGAAGCAAGTACAAACGGATGAGTAAATGGAAAAAAAAAACATTTATTAAGTGCTTACTACATGCCAAGTACAATAATGAATACTGAGGATACAAACAAGTGAGTGACACACTTCATGCTCCTTTAAGGGCATGCTAAATAAATATTAAATAAAAGAGTTCACATTCTAATGGGAGTGGGTGGGGTGGGGAGACAGCACATGTAGAAGTTTTCAATTATAATTCTAATGGAAAGACCCTTCTGTTTCAGCTCCAGGGTGGGTGTCAAGACCTAAAGGTCTTTAGACTATTCTGGTAGATCAGATGGGGCTCTGGAGTGTATGGTGTACCAAACTCTTGGGTGCTATGCCAACAGATATAAGGTCGCTAATTTTATGTACTGAAATTAACATTAAAATATGGGTTGATAAATGAATTAGTGCAGTATTATAACCATTAAAATATTTCAAAATTAAGAACTATAACATAAATTTCTAGCTAAAAGTCCAAAGGGGAGACTAAATAGTTTCTGGTCTATGCACCAACCATTCTGCTATTTGACATAGAAGTAACAGCAACAACCATAATAACTAACATTTACATAGTGCTTAATATGTTCCAAAAACTATGCTAAGCTCTCTACAATTATTATCTCATTTGTTCCTCATGATAACCCTGGGAGGTATGTGTTATTATAATCCCCATTTTACAGAAGAGGATACTGAGACAGGGTCATACAGCTAGTAACTGTCTGAGGTCACATTTGAACTCAAGTCTTCCTCACTCAAGGTCTGGTGTGGTTATCCACAGCACCACCCAACTGACTAATAAAGCAATATAAATTACTATTATTATTATTATTTTATAGCATAGTAGACACATCATTAAAAAAAAAACTCAACAGAGGGGGTGGGGAAAGTATTATAATGTATGTGGCCCAGTCAGAGTTGCTGAGACAAATGTGGAAATAGAAGAAAATCAAAGTAAACTCTGTCCTCCAACATGGTGCAGTAGGAAAAAAAAACCCAAATCTTTAGTCAGAGCACCCGAATTCGAATCCTGCATTTTTTCATTAACTATCAATGTGACATTGGGCAATTATTCAGCTTCTTTGATCCTTAGTTTCTTAGTCTGTAAAAGAAGGAGTCAGACTACATGACTTCTAAGGTCCCTTCCAGGTCCAAATCTATGGTGTATGATCCTGTGATCTGTTAATGAAATGTGCATTTCTATAACTTTCATGCATTATTCCTAGGTCTGTCTGTCCTCTGAGGCCAAGTTGAATAAATAAAATTTCTTTTCCAGGTGACAGTCCTTCAAATATGTGAAGACAGCTATCATGTTTTCCCCTAAGTCTTCTTTTCCAATGCAGCAAACATTATTAAGCATTGAGTATGTCCCAGGCAATGGGACATACTCAATATAAAAAAAAAATTAAAAAGATGCAGAGAAAAATTCTCACGTGATGTGATCTCTAATCCCTTCACCATCCTGGTTACCCTGCTTTGTACTCTCTCTCTAACTTGTCAATACCCTTACTAAATGTGGTGCCTAGAACTAAATACAACATTCCATATGTGATCTGGCTAGAACAAGCAACAATCCAGCCATCATTTCCCTTGTGCTGGACCTTATGATAGAACATAATACAACCCAAGATTGCAGTAGCATTTGGACCCTCAAGATACACCTTTGATTTATCTTAACCCCCAAGATCTCACATGCTAAGTAGATTATATTTCTGATGTATTATAGGATAAATTGGATTAATTGGCTGTCTTGGCAAACTAACTGGCACATATAACATTCCTGTGGAAAAAATGGATTCTATTTTGTTTCAAAATTATTTGGAGATATAATCTACCCATATATATGTATACATATACATATATGTGTATATATATATGCATGATGCATGTATATGTATAATATGTTTATATCCAAACAATGACTTTATATATATACATCCAGGCATCCATATATATATATGTATGTATGTATGTATATATACACACATATTATTGTTGTTCAGTCATTTCCAGGAATATCCAACTCTTCTTGACCTTATTTGGTGCTTTCTTGGCAAAGTTAATAGAATGGTTCACCATTTCCTTCTCTAGATCATTGCACAAACTGAGGCAAATAGGGTTAAGTGAATTGCCCATAGTCAAACAGTAAGTATCTGAGACTAGATTTGAATTCAGGAAGATGAGTCTTCCTGACTCCAGGCTTAACACTCTATCCACTGTATCACCTAGCTGCACGTATATTATAAAATATGTTTGGTTTGAATATATTATATATTATAAAATATTATATGTTTGGATATACATTTTTATTGAAGCAATGACTATATACTATGTTTGGATATTATATATGTATATGTGTATATATACATATACACAATATCTTTTGAAATTAAATTAGAATCCATTTTCTCATAAGAACAATATTTTTTATATCACTGTATATCTACACTGAAGGAAGTGAAGTAGATAAAGAGCATCAGGAGAGTTAGGAGAATGATCTAAATTATTCAGTCCCATAGAATCCAATGGAGGAGAGAGTTTAAAGAAGAATGTATGCATGCTATTTACCTATCTATGTATATATCTATGTATCTACGTATTAATCTATGCATATGTATATATAGGTATAACTTATGTATATGCATTATACATTCATTTATGTAATACACATGCAATTTGTGTGTGTCTATGTATGCATGCATGTACATATAGACAGACAGGCAGATAGATAGATCGATAGATAAATAGATAGATGGATGGATAGATAGATAGATAGATGATAGATCAGACAGAGATAGATAGATAGAGATAGATAAATTAGATATAGATAGATGATAGATTAGATAGAAAGATAGATAGATAGATAGATAGATAGAGAGATAGAGAGATAGAGAGATAGATATGTACACAGCTTTCTTTAAACTCTTTTCTCCCTTGGATTCTATGGGACTGAACAATTTAGATCTTCTTCCTTGGAAGGTTTATCAATTTCCATGGATTCACCTATCATTTTAAAGCAAACAGCTTCAAAGTAGTCTAGCCTTAATGAGACTTTCTAGTCTGTATAGAAAACTCCAGTTTCACGTTTCTAACTGCCATTTCCAACTATCTGTTGGACCTCTTCACTTCTCTGCATGCATTAGCACCTTAAAATAAATACAATTAAATTAATTTCCCCTCACAAATCATCTCTTCCTGACTTCTTTATTTCTTTTTGCACTATCATTATTCTCTTAGCTCCCTAGGCTCTAAATTTAGAATATAAAGATTTTGATACTTTCATGAATATATGATTTATTCAGTGTAGGGACTCACTCCAGTTCCTGCCTAACCATTCCTGACTATCCTATTTGACTCTTGTCCAAGTCTTCCAAATCCTTCATTGGGGTGGGATGTGGGCCTACCTAATGTGGTGGGGGGCCTTCCTCTAGATGCCTTAACATTGTATGGATACTAATGAGCACATAAGCTGTCCTTAGTTATCCCTAACTCTCATCACATGACTGGTTCACTTCCTTTTCTGGTCATACAATGTGGCTAGCTCTCTGATGCCATCCTTTATATAGCTTGTGGTGAACTCTTTTATTGGTAATGAGTTACAGCCTACTGATATCCATCACCCATCTCAGTGAAGAGTTATTGCTCTCTAAATGAGCCTAAACTTTGATTCCTTGCATTTTCTTCTATTTCATGACTTGTGACCATACAAAAGCCCAGGAAGATGTGTTTGTGTGTGTTTGTGTTTGTGTGTGTGTGTATATAAAACATTGTTGTGTTAAAAGCACCATGTAATTTCCCAAAGGCAAGACAGCCCATTTTGTCTTTTTCATTTAATTCTAGATCTGGATCATTATTCATCCACAGTGTTTGTCCAACTTATATTTACTGATGGACCAGTTCAATGGGTTGTTCAATTAACTACATACCAGAGTCTGGACAATAGGTATTCTTCATCCATTTGGTTTTTCCTATTTGGATAGTTAGGCAAAACTATTCTGAGTAATTATAGATTACATTTGGTGGCTCTGCAGTGTTCCGGTGCTCAATTAAAATAACACAATGTCATCTCCAAACAGAAGCATCTAATGGACTGCCAGCTATAAAGAATTCTTCTTCCATTTGGACTCTGTCCTGGAAATGCTCCACAACAGCAAAATATCTTTGGCAAGCCTACATCTCCCTGTTTTATGCCTCACTTGATATTTGTAATCAGATGGTAATTAAACAAAGTTATCTCTGTTGTTACATCTTTCAAAGTATCTTAAAGGATTTTGACATGTGTGTGGGAGACACTTTGCTAGAGAAGAGCCTTTAAAGCAATATTTTGTATTACCAGATAATTTTTATATAATTATATTATAATTATTTAATATATACAGTGGGGTTTTATGTTCTTTATTCTTTTCAGTCAATTGTTTGACTGAGATATGAGGTATCCTGTAGAATATCATTTGTAAAACCCTGCCTATTTCCTTGTCATATCTTCATCAAGGATGTCCTTAATGCCTGTGTATATTATTATCATAAAGCTTTTGTAAAGGTGGAAGAGGAACATGAATTGGTATTTATTAGTATTTTCCTGGTCCTCCCCTTTTTGGTAATGGTAAGGTTCTAGATTTTCCCCAAGTCTTCCATATCCTTCCCATTTTCAGATGCTTTAAGAGTTGATCCCTCAATCCCCTCCAAGCTATGTTAACTCCATCACAAACCTCCTATTTTTATACTAGACCTAGTCTAGTTGGTGTTTCCATCTCCATTTTCTTTAGGGACATTTCCACCTCCTCATGTAGCATATTAACAACTGTGATGTTAGAGTTCAAATGAGGTGGCTCCACTTTCATTAATAGATAAAAGCATTTGCTTACATTCATCCTTACCAATCAGGTTGTTTTTTTGGTGGGGAGGTGTTTGTCTTCCTCCTTCTAGTTTTATCCTTAAATACCCTTGGGATGGTTTTATTTAGCTGAGTCTCTTGCCAAGCTTTCTATAAATTTGTTTTTCCTTCCAAGGCTTTTCACTGTTTTATGAGTCAATATAGCTCATAATCTTCAACCACCCTCCTCCTTATGATTTCACAAATGAGTTTATGTTATAAACTGGTGTTGCCTTTGGCTGCCACATCTCTCTACCTGGCAAGAAGAATATTTGCTGGCTGAGGTGGTTTCTAGGCTCTTTTTGTCTCTTCCTTGTGGCAATGATCTACATTAGAGATAAGAGATATACAAATAGTTGTAATACAAAATATGATTTGATAATATGAGAGCAGCAATATGCTATGAGAGAGTGGAGGAAGTGAAATTGGAAATTCCTTTAGGAAAAGGTCTATGTCTTGGGAAAAGGTATCCCCAGAGTTTTTAGAAAAAACACATTGCACATAAATAGATGTTTAATCATTTCTTATTTTAGTGAGGCTCAGGTACATAAAAGAACCCTGTGATGAAAGCTTTTTGGAATTTTTTTTAATGTGGACAATTGTGCCATTATATTATCAGTTTAGATTTTAATAGTTTTCTGAAAATCATAGTTTAGTTTGGCTAAAGTCCCTCAATTCTTGTAGTGAGGGAGCTAAATTCAGCTGAAAAATAAAAGATCAGCATTAATAATTTGTCAATTAAAAAAATCTGGCTACCAAAAACCTATAAATCATTGTATTGCGTTCTTATTGTATTACTATTTGTATTACAATACAAATAGTATTGAATTGTATTATTCATTGTATTGAATACTAATTATTATGTATTTCAATTTAATTCTAGGGGAACATGGAATTTAAATCTGCTTCTTTAGTCAATGAATCTTATTAATGGTCCTGATTACATTTCAATAAAGGGACAAGAGAGTTATAGAAAGATTACTTTGTTTCTAATATCAGCCATGACCTTTACTATTGAGAATATATGAATAGGTCTCAGATGTTTAACTTACACAAAACCAAAACTAAAAGTTTTCTTTAGAACCATAAAGTTATATTGGAGGAGATAAATTGGGATATTAATTCACTGTTGGTGGAACTGGGAACTGTTCCATCCATTTTGGAAAGCAATCTGGAAATATGCCCAAAGAATTATAAAACTGCCATATTCCCTTTGACCCTGCAATACTACCATTATACCTGTCTCTCCAAGAGGATTAGAGAAAAATGAAAAGAACTTAAATATTCTAAAACATTTATAGCAACTTTGTGGTGGCAAAGAAGTAGAAATTTAGATGATGCCCATAAATTGGGGAACGACTAAGCAAGTTTTGATATATGATTGTGATGGAATGCTACTATACAATAAGAAATGATAAGCAGGTTGGTTTTAGAAAAATGTGGAAGGACTTGCATGAAATAATGAAGAGTGAAATGGACAGAACCAAGAGAATGTTGTACTCAGTAACAAAAAATTGTACAAAGAACAACTTTGAATGACCAAGTCATTCCAAGTATTATAAATACTCAAATCAACTTCAAAGGATTTATAAAGGAAGATGTTATATCCACCTTCAGAGAAAGAACTAATAAATAGAAGTATATACATATATATATATATTCATATATAATGCTTTTACTTATATATGTATGTGTATACATATGTATGTCTAATGGTAGCTTTCTCTAGAATGGGCAAGGAAAGGGGGGAAAAGTGCACAGCAGAGAACAAAAAAATTAGAAAGAAGTACAGAAAAGCAGGGTAGCTTTGAAAATGATGTACAATACTTATTACCTAGTTTTTTAAAAGTAAACAGTATGAAATGGAAATCCATGTTTTTATATTGAATCCTCCTTTTATGTTATGTTGTGCTGTGCTGTGCACATGGGGATGTTTTATTTTGTCTTTATGTATTTAAGTTCAAAATGAATAAAGAAAAATAAAAAAACCATAAAATGAATCTAAGAGAACCTCAATTTTTTAAAATGGAAAAATGTAAACAATAAAGAACTCTGGCATTGTAATGTTGTTTTCTAATATTTTCGAACCTGCACATCTTAGGAGGGACAACATGATATGCTGGTATCACTTGTGAACTTGAATACCAAAGACCTGGATTGAAATCCATTAGTTAACCTCTTTAAGCCTTGGTTTACTTATCTATAAGATAGAGACAATACAGATATTATCTCCCTTGTAGGGTTGTTTCGGGGATCATATAAATTACTTGGAATAAGGTGCTTGATATCTAAACCACAAAGAATCACATCGATGCAGTCCATTATTTCTGGGACACATTTTCCTTTCTTGAAAAATGAGATTGGACCAAATGATTTGTAAACTACCTTCCAGCTTCGGATTCTATATTTTCTTGGTTGTTGAGAATTCCCTGGCCCTTTCTCTGTGCTGACTCAAAAGAGATGTGCTATGTCAGAAATCCCATGAGTTTTATCTACTGCAAGTCTGGACAGCTTGGGCTGGTAAGAGAGTACTGATTGGGTACTTAGGGAAATTCAACTTCCACATTTTAGTCTCATTCTTAAACTAGTCAATGGTCTCCAGAGCTGAAGTTAAAGGTTCTTTTCTCATTTTATAGATGAAGAAACTAGAGTTAAGGCAAGCAGCTAATGGAAAGAGAGTTGGTACTAGCAGCATAAAACTTTCTGAAACAAGAATCTCTTTTAAAAAAAATGTTTTTGGAATAATGGTGCGATTTATGTAGATGATGAACCATTTTTAAATTCAAGTTCTAGGAGGGCAAGGGATGTGTTGTATGTAGTATATTTGGGGTATTTAGTAAGCTCAATTCTCTTACCCCTTGCTAGACCACATGGACCCATGAAAGGATTGCACTAATGGAATTCTAGTCCCCTGCAATGGAAACAGAGTGGCTCTACTTCAGGTGGTTCTATCTTGTGTCTCTGAGTCCTCAAAGAGGCTGTCTCAGTTACTTTGGGTCAGAATGGTATAGTGGAAAGATAAATGGTTTTGAATTCATAGAATCAAAGAACTGGAAGGAAACCCATAGGAACTCTAGTCAAACCTACAACTCTGAATCTCCTCTAAAAACATTTACTTGCTCCCAGTGCAGTCTTGACAAATAACAACCTCTCTAGGCTTCGGTTTCTTCAGCTGAAAATTGAAGAGGTTGTGTTAGATGATCTCCAACATTCCAGAAAAATTCTATATCCAATGATTCATAGGCTATGTTCCCCATAGAACTGTTCTTGGGCACTTATACTGACACTCATGTTTCTGCTCATAGTATGTCTTTGGAAAAATAGGATGAGGATTGAAGGAAATTTGTCCTTCCACATTTGGGGATTACACATATATTTCCTGGGGAGGACAGAAACAGGTGAAATTTATCTATATCTACATCTGGAGACAGCTAGGTGGCACAGTAAATAGAATACTGGGCTTGGAGTCAATTTTCAGGAAACTGGAGTGGTTTCAAGACACTGGGGTGGTTTGTCATTTCCTTCTCTGGTAGATTAAGGCAAATAGAGGTTAAGTAACTTGCCCAGGGCCACATAGCTAGTGAGTTCAAATCTGACTTCCAAATAAAGATATAAATAGATGAATTACACCTGATTCTGTCCTTCTCCCCAGAAATATATATGTGTGTGTGTGTGTGTGTATGTATATATGTGTATATATATATATATATATATATATATATATATATATATATATATATATACACATACATAATTCCCAAAAGTGGAGGGACAAATTTCCTTCAGTCCTCATCCTACTTTCTTTCCCTTAGTTGGTGGCCTATGTATAGTAACACTTTCCTAAGATATACTCAGAAAAGAAAGAAGTGTGTCAGGATGGGTCCCCAAGAACAGTCCTATGGGAAACATAACCTATGGTTCATTGGATATAGAATTTTCAGGGATGTTGGAGGTCACATAATACAACTCCTTCCATTTTCCAGGGTCTTTGCCTAGAAAACCCCATACAGGGGAAGCTAGGTGTTGCCGTGAATAGAGCACTGGCCCTGGAGTCAAAAGGACCTGAGTTCAAATCTAACCTCAGACACTTAACACTTACTAGCTGTCTGACCTTGGGCAAGTCACTCAACCCCAATTGCCCTGCCCTCACCCCTCCAAAAACCAAAAAACGCAAAACAAAATTGAAACCCATACAGGGTCACAAAGAGTTGGACATGTCTGAACTGAATAACAACATATCTGTATCTACATACCTAATCTCTATGTCTTTTTCTGTAACTATATCATCTATATCTCTAGATCAGGTCTAGCTCTAGATTTAGGTAGATTATATAGTAATTATATTATTATGTAGTTCTGGTTTTTTATAAATGAGCAAGCTACAGTCTGGGTAAATGAAGTGGTTTACACAAGGTTTCCCTAATTTAGCATTTACTCTGATCATAATAATACTTGTATAAAATACGATTGTTCACACGTATGCAGCACTTTAATATTTGTACAGGAGGAGCTTTATAAATATTATCTCATTTAATCCTCACAACAACCTTCATAGGCAGTTTCTATTATCTCCATTGTACAGTGAGGGAAAATGAGGTAAAGTTGCCTAGGGTCATACAGCTACTATTTGAGGTCAGATTTGAACTCAGGCGTTCTAACTCCAGGTCTAATCACTGCACCACTGAGCTGCCCTAGAAAAGCAGGATAATTCCTTCTTTTAAGGAGCTCGCATTCTAATCGTAGAAAACAATACACGCAGGAGGTTTCAGCTGTAGGTCAGATGAAGGATTCAGTGATTCTTCGAAGACCTATTTATTAGTGTTATTTCCATGGATCAAACCACATTTGTTGAATTCTTTTTTCAGTTCAAAGAACTTCGGTGATGAGAAATTTGATTTTTGGGTCTTCGGTACTTGTGGCTGTTGAAGAAAGGTTATAAGACATGAAGAGAAAGTTTACAGGTCACGTCTCCATGAGAATTACTCCACTGAATGATAGTTGCAGGGGACAAGCTCGATATGTGGCCTGTGGGCTGGAGATTGCTGCTGTTTCCAAGGTTCTTTTGAGTGGATGTATGTAGGTGGAAGTTGATGAGGGTAGTTGGAATAGCAGGATCCTTCTTAGTAGTGGATAATAAGTTTGGGTGATAGCTGTGGGAGTAGGGGAGCTGGATGGGAAGCAATGTCAGTCCTCTAATCAGGACTTTTGGGCACAGAGTGCTGGGCAGTGTCCACAGGGGTTTCAAGGAATTAGTGGTTGAAGAGTGAGGAGTGGTTTGATGTACCTTGAATATTCTACCTTCTCTCTCACTTGCAGAAAACCTTTGTGTTTCAGCTAGGCTGGCTTGATAACTGTATTGGTGGCATTAAATATTGGTAGAAGTAGGGATGGTAAGCTCCTTCTCCACAGGGGTTGCTTCCCAGAGGTTGGAAGCAGGGTGGATGATCTGAGACAAGCTACTGTTCCCCAGGCCATTAATCCCTAAAAGTGGTAGTTAGTCACCAATTAGTATTTGTAGTAGCCAGAATGGCTAGCCCCTTTCTCAAAAGAATTGCTTCCATGGATTATCTTTGTTAGGTGTGGGATGTCAAGCTCCAAGTGTTGAAGGTCTAGGAAGTGATACTGATCCTGGGGTTCTTGGGTTTACCTTATTCTTGTAAAGTCAATGAAAAACAAACAACAAAGATGCCTAACATAGACCATCATTGTATACCATATACCAAGATAAAGTCAAAATGGGTATATGATTTAGACATAAAGGGTGATATTATAAGCAAATTAGGAGAGCAAGGAATAGTTTACCTGTCAGATCTGTGAAGAACAGAAGAATTTATGACCAAACAAGAGATAGAGAACATTATGTAATGCAAAATGGATTATTCTGATAATATAAAAAAAGTTTTGGCACAAACAAATCCAATACAAGATTAGAAGGGAAACAGAAAATTGGGAAACAAGTTTTATAGCCAGTGTCTCTGATGAAGGCTTCATTTATTTTTTCTTTTTTTTGGAGGGGGGAAGGCAGGACAATTAGGGTTAAGTGACTTGCCCAAGGTCAGACAGCTAGTAAGTGTTAAGTGTCTGAGGCCAGATTTAAACTCAGGTCCTCCTGATTCCAGGGTCAGTGCTCTACTCACTGGGCCACCTAGCTATCACTAAAGGCTTCATTTCTAAAATATATAGAGAACTGAGCAAAATTTATAAGAATGCAAGTCTTTCCCCAATAGATAAATAGTCAAAACATATGAACAGGCAGTTTTCTGATGAATAAATTAAAATTATCTATAGTCATATGAAAAAATGCTCTAAATCACTAATGAATAGAGAAATACAAATTAAAGCAACTCTGATGTACCACAACATACCTATCAGATTGGCTAACATGACAAAACAGGAAAATGATAAATGTTGGAGATGTGGGAAAATAAGAATATTAATGCATTGTTGGTGGAGTTGTGAGCTGATCCAACTATTCTGGAGAGAAATTTGAAACTATGCTCAAAGGACTATAAAACTATGCATATCCTTTGACCCAGCAATAACACTTCTAGGGCTGTATCCCAAAGAGATCATACAAATGGGAAAAATATTTGGTACTAGAATCAATAGGAAGTTTATTAAGTAGGGAAATGATATCATCAGACCTATACTTTAGGAAAATGACATCAACAGCTATGGCAGGGGACTAGACTGGAAAAGGAAGAGATTTGAGTCAAAGAGATGGATTACCACGTTATTACAGTAGTCCAGGTGATAGGTGATAAGGGGCTGAACTAGGCTGGTAACTATCAGAGTAGACAAAAGGATACCAATATGAAAGATGCTGAGGAGATTAAGGAAAATGGGCAATAGACTCCATATGCAGGATACAAGAAGAGTGGGGAGCTGAAAATGACATGGAGGTTGTGAAGCTCTATGATCAGAAGGCTGATGGTATTCTTAGAAGTAATAGACAAGTTTAGGGGCAGGTAGGGAACACAGTGGATAACCTGCTGGCCCTGGAGTCAAGGGGATCTGAGTTCAAATGTGACCTCAGACACTACTAGTTGTGTGACCCTGGGAAAATCACTTACCCCTGATTACCTCCAAAAAGTAAAATAAAACAAAAAGAGAAATAGCAGAGAAGTTTAGAAGAAGGTTTTTAGGGAAAGAAAATGTAATGAGACTAGTGACTGAAAATTATAACTCATCAATGGTTGTCTACTTAAATTTAATTAAAAGGGGTGGTGGTGGCAGAGGAAGACTGGGGAAGTAGGACTGTTATTTATCAATCACTTCCAGAAAGCATTGAAGTAGTTCTCTGAGAGAATTGGCTGCTGAAGTCACCAGATGATCTGGAAATGCTGGGAATGGGGAACTATCCCACTGGTACTTGCATAACTGTTGTCTTGGGTCCCTGGGTAGCAATTAGGTTATGAATGACTTAGAGAGGTAGATTCAGCTCATAGTGAGGGGATTGGAAGTTTGCACTACAGAGGGAGAGAGAAGAGTGGGACAGTGTTGAGGCATAAGACATGGTTATATTGAAGAAAAACCCTACAATTGGCTATCATGGGAAGGCTGAGATGTGACCCATCTTCACATCCTCCATCAGCCACACATCCCTTGCAGTTAGGCCCAGTCTCCCTTGCAGTCAGGCCAAGGCCTCCACTTTGAAAACAGTGCTTTAGAGGACAAGAAACAAACAATAACTCGCCTAGAATTTCTACTTCCCAAGGAGGGAAGTTCTTCAGGAAGAACCTCATATTTATTACTGAGCTCGAAGCGTTAATTGGTTCTTTTCTTTTTTCTTCCCTCTATCAAATTCTTTTACTTTTCCAATTCTGGACACAAATCAGGATTTTTATCCTTTTTTTTTTAACATCTTATTTGATTCTAAGGGCAATACAGTGGTCCTAAGATCCATGTGTTTCCATCCTCTTTGTATTTAGGGAATTTATTTTGATCAATGATTCTCAAAATGTGGTCTGGGGATCTGTGGCGGGGTCCTTTTAAGGAGACCCATGAAGTCAAAATTGTTTTCATAATAATACTAAGATTTTTAAATTCAATGTGAATAAATATAACCAACTTAAAAACTTTGGGGGAACCTTCCAATGGTAAGTAATCAGTAACAATAAAAAACCCATTGTTTGTCGATATTAATAGATTTAAAGGAAGCAGTGATTCCCTGGGATGCTTTTATTTGAGAGAAGATGGAACATTAGCAAGAAATTATTTGCTAGAAATTTATACTTGCCATAGGTTCATGATTAGATTAAGATGAACAGATACCAGTGCCCATCTAGGGCACAGAATAAGATTCTGTATGACCACAACTTTGTCATTGAAAACTGAGATGACCTCTGATATCTAGATGAAGACCAATTGGGTATTGTCTGTGATGCAAATGAAAGAAACATAGTGAGCACTTTCTCTTTCCACAACCAGTATTGGTTTTGGATATCTGAATTTCTTTCCTTCCTTCCTTCCTTCCTTCCTTCCTTCCTTCCTTCCTTCCTTCCTTCCTTCCTTCCTTCCTTCTCTTCCTTCCTTCCTTCCTTCTTTCCTTCCTTCCTTTCTTCTTTCCTTCCTTCCTTTCTTCCTTCCTTCCTTCTCTTCCTTCCTTCCTTCTTTCCTTTCTTCTTTCTTTTTCTTTCCTCCTTCCTTTCAGGGTTATTTTATTATGATAAATTATTTATTTTTAAATTGCCATTGGGTCCAGAAATCATTCACAAAGTTTCTTTTCCTTGTTTTCTCAAGTCCCTTTCCGTTTGCTTCTGAACAGGTTTTACAAGCAGAAATTTACCCTTCTCCATGGGCAGGTGCCTCCTTGATCTGTTGTTTGCAGGCTTCAATCACTGTTGACTTGTCTGCAATTCATACTGTTCTGGGTATCTTTTGTAACCATTATCATCTGAAAGACATCTAAAGAGTTTTCTGTTTTTGTTTTTAATTGCTAGAGAGTATTAAGTTTCATTTTTTGCATTCCACACCATTAAATGGAAAAGTTGATCCACACTGACATGAGGGGATTCAGTTTTGCAGGAACTTTTTTGTTTTTATACTGAAAACAATCCATTTCCTTTTTTTCTCTTCAAGTTGGGGTAAAAATATTTGCCTCTTCTATCACACTCCCCCCAGGTGACATTCAACCAAGTATGACTCAATCCATCATGCTGTGTGATTACTAAAAACCACCTCCCCCAAAAAAATGGTGGGAGGAAGATACTTATTTAGTTATTGAGAAAGCATTAGCAAAAAAGACATTTTCTAAGTATTGAAGCTATGCCCTAAGACCAAGGAAGGGATCAACTATCAACAGAACTTATGCTGAACCAGACCCAGCATGCTTTTACATATGTATTATTTTAATAAAACAATCTACAAATAAATATAAAACAAAAGGGCAAATGTAGAGACATATTGCAAGTAAGCATACATATAAAAAAGGTAAGTGCAAATTAGATCTGAATATTCATGAGTCACAAATCATTGACAGTTTGGAATAATGTAAAGCAGCTTTATAAATGAGGTTAAGGCAAGGGACATCAAAGAAATGCATCGTTAAATCAATAGCAATTTGATTGTGCATATACTTGTAAATTGCAGTTACAATTTTTGTGAGATAGGAGAAAAAAATACTGTGTATCTGATGAAAAAGGAAGACACATAAATACTCCCTTTTTTTTTTCCTGTTAGATTTTTGCAATTCAGCATGCATTTAGAGACTTGCTGGGGAGAAAATGAGCAGTCTGGTTTCTCCCCACCAAAGAGAGTTTGTCTCCTTTTTGCTGTCCCACCTCTGAATTGGCCTTGCTTGCTCTTCTAGAAAAAGTCAATATTCAATGATTCCTATATAGTCACTTTCTAAGATGAAAACAATCACCAATCGTCTCTGACTTTTGTAGATGACTAAGCTTCTAATCAGAGAGCCACTGTAAAATCACTTCCGTTTGACCACAAGCACTCTTTCAATGAATTTCCTTGGAAGTAGTTGGATTCAGATGAATTACAGGTAGAAGAATAAATTGCTAGAGTAAGTCTGGAAGAGAACAGGATTGTAAAAGATGGGTAGCACAACTATTTAAATCAAAGTTTCTTTTCATTTTTTCCCCCAACAAGCTACTGGTTATTAATTATATTTTGGCTTTTTTGTCTCAGTGGCATTTTTAAAAAATATTGTTGTTTAATATTTGAAATGGAGGAACTTAAAATACTGCTGACCCTAAACAAATCGCTAACTGGTCCAAGTCCTTCACTTAGAGCAGAAATGGTTCCAATTACTTTTTCTTAGATGTGCACATTTGGGTGACTTTATCTGCAAGTTATAAACGAGGGCTTTCAGCCACCATGCTCTGTGAGCCTCTTCATTGTATCCTTGCCAGTCGTGCATAATGATTGATGAAGCAAGTGACGTCACTGTGGAAATCATGTTGACGCCAAAACCAAACAATAGCACTAATTTTGGAAGTGGCTGGGGGATTTGCAGTCCTTTCAGAAAATTAATCTACATCTTTCTGCTGGGCTGGGTTTTTAAAACAGCCACCCTGATGAATGAAGTCAACAATTAGCCTGTGTCACATTTGGAGGGGAGAAATCCAGATGTGGGATGTTTGGAAGGAGATAATTTTGTTTTCTCTCCTATTCTGTATGTTAGACTATAAGAAGTTGGTAGATTATTTATTCATTTGTGTTGCACCAGATTCGTGCTTTGATCAGGATGGAGTACTCCCAGCATCAAAAATCTCTCCCTCGATGCAGGTCAACAACACTGTATATAAAATACTTAAGAGATTTGCTAAGGGCACTGTGAAAGTAAGTAACTTGCCCATGGTCACTCATACAGATGGTATGAGTCAGAGACAAGCTATGAACCCAGGTCTCCCTGACTCTAAGGCCAGACTCTATTAACAATGGTACTCTATTTCCTTCTTCTCTATTTCCCTATTTTATAACCCTTGTGTATCCTAAGAAGCTCCCTTCCAAAACAAATGGCTCTAGAATTTTTATGGCCTTTTCTGTGCAAGATCTGGCTTCTGACTTGATATACTGGTTCTGGTAAAGTAATCTGATGGCTACAAATGGCTTTATCTACAAAGTATGCCCAGCCAGAATATCCCTATCACCCACTCATCCCAAAGCAATTAGCTTTTTTTTTTTTTGCAAAAACTTTTGTTAGTTTTTTCTTAGGTTATTTATTTCTTCAATGTATTGAAATGCTTTATTCAAGGAGTCCTAGAATATTCAGCAAAGGATCTTACAAGTCATCTAATCTACCTTCTTCATTTCACAGATGAGGAAGCTGAGACTTACAGTGAGAAGCTTAAGTATTTTATCCAGTGTTTGACTTAATGACTTGTACTGGCAAGAGCTTCTCATATATCAACAATTTTTTGGGGGGGGATCTGTCTCTCCTGAATCTTTCCCCCCCTAATTTAGTTCTATTAATAATAACTGATGGCTATTGTAAATAAATGCACATTGACTTAAAAAAATAATACCTGATGATTAAATAGCATATAAAAGTTGACAAAATATATTGTGTGCCTTAACTTACTTGATTTTCACATCATTTTTATGTGGCCTACCACACAAGGTATTATTATCCCAATTTGACTGATGAAAATAAAATTCAGTGATGATAAGCGACCCTTGATCACACAGCTGATATGTCAGAGGCCAAATCTGAACCCAGTTTTTTTTTGTCTTGTAGCTCCTTTCCTCCCCACCTCACATTAAAGAAGGTCACCATTTGATATAGATTTATAAAGAAATGTGAAATCATTCTATACATACTTCTATTTATCAGTTCTTTCTCTAGAGATGGAGAGCATCTTCCTTCATAGATCCTTTGTAGTTGATTTTAGTATTTATAATACTGAGAATAGCTTGGTTATTCACAATTATTGTTAAACAATATTGCTGTTACTGTATACAATGTTCTCTTGGTTCTGCTCGTTTCACTCATCATTAATTATTTCATGCAAGTCTTTCCAACCTGCTCCTCATTTCTTAAGGTATGGTAATATTCCATCACAATCATATACCACAACTTATTCACTTATTCCCCAGTTGATGGGCATCCCTTTAGTTTCCAGTTCTTTGCTTCCACAAAGAGAGTTCACTGTAAATATTTTAGGACACAGATTCCTTTCCTTTTTCCTTGCCTATCTTAGGAAACAGATCTACTAGTGGTATCGCTGGGTCAAAAGTCACCGTTTTATAACTCTGTTGCATAATGCCATATCGCTCTCCAAAATGGTTGGATCAGTTCACAGTTCCACCAACAGTGTGTTACCCAAGTTCTTTTTTTTACTCCAAATCTAGAATTTCATGCAAAGGTATATTCTGTTAGAGGAATAACAAGGGGGCCAGTTTGACTGGATAATAAAATACGTGAAGGTAATAATGTATAACAAAACTTTAAGTAGCTGGGAGCCAGGTTTCTCTTTTGTAAGATGAAGGAGTTGAACCAGATAATCTCTACTGTCCCTTCCTGCTCTAAAATTCTATTCTCGGAGTTTGTTTAGTCACAAAGTAACTAGCCTTCTTACACTAATGAAATCATAGGTCCAGAACTCCCTTCCCCAGGTCCCCTAAAATAATTTTAGTGAGGAGTAGAAGGGTTAAAATTACAGAATGAACCCGACTCTCTTTTTAAATGAAGAATGTGGAAGGATATTCAGACAATTCTTTGTGGTGGCAAAGAACTGGAAATTGAGAGGATGTCCATCAATTGAGGAATGGCTAAACAAGTTGTGGTATATGGCTGTGATGGAATATTACTGTGCTGTAAGAACTGATGAGCAGGTTGGTTTTAGAAAAACATGGAAAGACTTGCAAGAATTAATGAAAAGTGAAATGAGCAGAACCAGGAGAATGGTGTATATAAGTAACAACAATATTACAAACAACCAAATTATTTTGAGTATTATAAAACCTCAAATTGACTACAAAGGACCCATGAAGGAAGATGCTAACCATATCCAGAGAAAGAACTGATAAATAGAAGTATTGCATAGTATGGTTTTGTATATATTTATTTGTAAATTTGTATCAAATGGTGGCCTTCTAGTGTGAGCTAGGAAGGGAAGGAGAGGGGCCAAGGTAGACAGTTCAGAATTTAAAATGTAACAAAAATAAATAAAGTAAATTAAAAAAAGAAAATTCAGAATTTTTACATAGTTGCTATAGAGCTGACAAGTGACATTGAAACAAATAGGGAATTATCTTTTTTACAAATTATCCCTAAAAATATAATATGTGAACTATTTATGTCTAAGATATTGTGAGTAGTGGAAGTAAATTTAACAGTTTGTTGTTTGGACCATAGCTCCTGAAGCCTAAGGATCTGAAATGTTTCCTGAAAATGTTACATGATTATGTGTATGATATTGTGACAGAGTTTGTTATACAACTGTTCAAAGTTCCAGTATTAATTTGAAACACCTCTGATGCCTTCAAATTTAGTTTAAACGATATTTATAAATTAATCATTAGTATTATTTGCATTTATTTTTTATGGAGGTGGTAATTTTATTCCCAAATCTGTTATCACACTTGTTTCACTTGCCATTAGGTAATCAATCCATCAGAGCTCCCAGGCATATTTCTATCAACTGATACCTCAAATGTCCTATATTCCTATTTTTGAGCTCAGGCCTAGAATACTTCTTTATGACTTTGAGGCAGAATTCAATAACACACATATTGATGGCATATGTGAATTCAGGACACCCCAATTTTCATAATGTACTCAATCTTCACCAAACAGTCTTAAAAGAAATTCATAAATGTCACTCTGGGTGGGTTTGTCCCAAATAGTTCTAAATATAACATTAATCCCATGCACAGATTAAATAAGAGGCCTGGAGGCAAGTTTAAAAGATCAGTTAGTCTAGGGGCTATGGGTTGTTGTGAAATGCAGAGACAGAAGTTAGTTGGGGGTAAGATTGAGGTTCCTGTTACAATGGAGAAAAAAATAAAATCTGAGAATTTTCCTCTATAGTACAGTTGACTACTAATCAATAAATTAATCAGTCAATTGACAAACATTTATTTAGTTCCTTCTGTGTGCCTGGCATTGTATTAGGTCCTGGGGATAAAATGAAAAAGCCCCTATGATAACATGGAAAAAATGAACGTGAACTTGGACAGACTTAGAGAAATAGTGGAGGATAGCAGGGCCTGGTATGCTGTGGTCCACAGGGTCGTAAAGAGACTGAATGACTGCATGACTGAATGACAACAACAACAACAACTCTACATTCAAGGAATTTATATTCTATAAAGGGAGACAATATGTGCATACATTGTGCACAAAATAAAATACAACATAAATATGGGGATAGGAAGCACTAGAAATTAGGGATTGGGAAAGATCTCATATAGGAGATTTAAGTTGAGTTTTGAAGCAAACAACAGATTTTAAAAGATGGAGATATGAAGGAAGTGCATTCAGGGAATGAGGAATACGCTATGAGAAATGCAGGAGACATGGGAGGGGACATCAAGTATGGAGAATATTGAATGGGCCATTTGTCTAGACAAAGAGTGTGTGATATGAGAATTTGTCTTATTTCTAAAAGAATAAAGAAATAACTCATTTCATTTGAAACTAATTCTAGGATCGTACAGCTTTTAATGATGATCAAACAACAATCACTTAATGAATATCTTCTATTGTTTCTGTTTTGGCCAGAAACTCTGATGGTCTTCCCCTTCCAGATCAATTTTTTTTGGACTAAGAGGCCATTCTCTGTCTCATTTCTTATGAAGCCTTAATCAGTGAATGCATTGCATCAGTCAAACTGAGACCTGTTAAAGACCTCAGCTTGAAAAGGCCAAGATTCCCTACCCCCCCTCCAGAACCCGACTGTATCATGGGCCATCTTCTGTTGTCCTGATCTATACCTGGCCACTGGACCCAGATGGCTCTGGAGGAGAAAGTGAGGCTGGTGACATTGCACAGCCCTGCCTCACTAAAATCCAATTCACTTGCATATCATGGTATCACCGACCTGATATCATGGTCTTCTTGGAAAATGAAGGACAAACAACAACAATTGGGTCTATGTGTTTGGCAATAAGGATGCAAAGACAGAAGGAAAATGTCTATGCCTGAAAGAAGCTTATGTTACATCAGGGGAGACAACATTTGCATATGAAGAATATGTGAAGTAACTGTAAGGATATATATGTGTGTATGTGTGTATGTATGCACATTCGCACATATATATATGTACACACACATATGTAATTTTGCAGGTCAGGGGAAGCAGTGCTAATAACTGGGACTATCAGGAAATCCTTCATTTAGAGGAAGTGCTAGAGCTAAATGTTGAACAAAGCTGGGGATTCTTAGAGGCGGAAGTGAGTTGGAAATCCTCTGCAGGCCTGTGCAAAGGAACAGAGTCAAGAGATGGGATGTTAGATATGAGGAGGAGGGTGATGGTGAATAATATTAACAATCGACATTTGTTGGATCATCTATGTTATATCTGGCCTTGACCACACCATCTCATCATGTGGACTGCCTCCTGTATCCAAGTTCAGCTCTTTTCTTTTGATGTGGTATTTGCTGGGAATAATAAAAAATAAAATTGACACCAGTTTGGGGTTTTGAAATAGAGCCGAACTCAGACCATTCAAAGCTGACTACTCTGAAGTGAATGACACAGTAGTGATTTTAAATCTCTTCAGCCTAAAACAGAGTTGAGCTAGTAGCCTAAAGGGGAAAGCCTCTAAATCTCTTTATTACCCAAACCCCTATAATCTCTTCATTTTAACCAAGTGCACACAAGAATGTAGGAGAGCATTCCAGTTAACATGTCACAGTCTTCCTCTCAGATAAGAATCAGGCCTTTGAGTTTGCTATTGGCACAAAATATTTTAAACCCAAGGAAACCATTTTGGACGTTGTTTATTTTGATGACCAAGTCTTTTTGTTTAGTAAATGTTTCATGCCAATTTGCTTCCTTACCGAGTATATGCTCCAGCATTCCATCATTATTTGCCACCAAACTTCCTAGCTATTGTAGAAGCATCTAAAAATAAAAGTAGCTGTTTAACTAATTTTCCCTTTTGCTTAATTTGGCAATTATCAAATCACATTTGTCAATACAACGACTGAATCAGACGTGACCTAGACATCAACATTTTTAAAAGCCTCTGTAGCCTTTCCTATTATTTCAAGTTATAGTAGCTACAAGCAAAATCTTGATTGGATCAATAGAAAACAAAAATGTGCTCTCCTTTGTCATTTCAGAGTCATCTATTAAAACAACTCAAATACAAAAATCAACTTGGTTAGAATACAAATGGGACAGCATAATGAGGCTTATGTTTAGAAATGCAAGATGCATTTTTTCCTTTTGGAAAGTATTTTAGGGAGAATTAATCTAATCCTAGTCATTAATATTCTTCCATCACATGACTTTCATTCTTGGACATGTGGCTGCTATAAAATATATTATTAAGGCTTGTCATTTTTTTTTCTCTCCCTCCTCTTTTTCCCTCCTTTATTTTCTTTTTCTCCTGTTTCTTCTCCATTTTTACCATCCCTTTTACCCCCTTAAAAAAATACTATTCTGTGATTCAAAGAAACAAGATTTTATGGAGCTGTTTTTTTTCCCCCCAACAGTCACATTAAACTAGTAGAGCCAAAGACTGCCCGGATCCAGAGGTAAGCCATGAACCAGTGATAGGTGAGGTGAGCTCAGTTATAGTGAATTAGGCACCATAGAAGAATGCATTTACTTTTTAATGATTGCTTATGATCTTGTAGTTCATACTTGTACTTTTATTTTTTGGCAAGTTAATTTTATATTGTGATTGGGGAGGCTGCTTGGGTGCTACAACATTAGAAATGTCTGTGTAGCATTTGTAAGAAACACAGCTATGCTTATGGCTGTTGTGAAGTATACACATAAATGCATAAGTATTTTCAATTACTAACATTCATTTTGATGTTTCTGTTGCTTTTGTGGCTTTAAAAATGGAAAATATAAGTGATAGATTAGAAATCATTACCTACAGCTGGCATAAAAAATTTTTTTTCCTCCCCTCACTGGTTTGTATTTTTAAGGAATTTGTGTATCTTATATATCCTGACATCCTATGTACAGAAAGTGACATCTACTGGAGAAAGCAGAGCTGAAGATTTCTTTTCCAAACTCTTTTCCTTGTAAACTTTTAGAGAAACTGTACCAGCTTCAAACTTAGACTCAATTTGAAGTAACAAAACCTTGAAAAATGAACTAGCTGTCTATATAGAGCATGAAACCTGACTGAGTTTTCTTGATGATCCTTTAAAAATGACTTTGGGCAAGAGTGATTGTGGGCCCATGTAAATGATGTTGTTTTTGAATTTTTCAACTTTAGGATTCATACTTTACTCCTCAAAGGATAATACTGATGGCATTTCAATGAGTATAAACACTTGAATGGCAGGTATAACTGTACTTCCACTTGGCAAGTTATTCTGAAAAGAAAAAAAGAAGTGGAAATGTGTGATTTTGTTTAAATGGAAATGAAAATAAGATTTATTGGCAAAGGTCAAGTGCTAAAGACAGATGGATATACGAATAGGGTATGCAAGTTATTTCTGATAGAAAGCCCTGCTTCAATTAATCATTTTTTCAGTTAGCATGTATTTAAACACCTACTATGTTTCAGGCACCGAATCAGTCACTGGAAATAAAAAAAGACAGAAATAAAACAGTCCCTGCCCTCAAGTAGCTATGGCGGGAGACAATTGGTGTCAATTTATACTACCGTCTAGTATCATTATTCTAATTTACTCTGGTTGTTAATTTTCTGAGTTGGGGTGGAGCCATGTTCACAGGGTATTTGAAGGGACTATCCAGAATTTCCCCCTTGGGGCCCAAACTAAGAAGTAGAGTAGATTCCTTAGAAATAGGAATAGTTTATTCTCACTTTCTCTTAAGGGACACTAATTCCCATCCTTTGCTTAAAATATTTTTTCCTTTGAGAGCTCAAAATATTTTACCCCTTTAGCTACTCTCATTCCAGTGCAAATTACTGTCATCTTCACTTTACAGCCTGGAAACCTGCACAAAGGTATTGTTTATGTTTGTGGAGAATTACGCTTGACTCAGACTTGACAGATTAGAACTCAGCTCTTTTATTTTAGGTCATAATCTTTTATACTCTCCACCAGGCTCTTTCTGTATTTGGATTTAGCAATAAAGTTCTCTATGGTTTAAATAGCTGTTTAAAAAAATTCTAAAGGGCTATTTAAAAAATAATCTGATTTTGTTTTTTGTAATAACACTCGTGTACTCCCTCTGCTGGCCCTGCTAATTAGCAAACACCTTTAATCCCAAAGCATTTTTGACATAATCTGTGATACCAAATGGTTTTAAGCAAGACGCCATGCAGCATTTTTAGCTGAAGTTTGTAAGGAAAGTAATGTGTTAGTGGCATTCTATGCAAAACAATCAGGCAGGAAGAAAAGTAGACCATAGGCTGAAAAAATTTCAAAATATGAACAAAGTTTTTCCAGGAAACACAGGAAAAAAGTGCATAAAGTCCATACAAATATTTGACAAGAACTATCTTAATTAACAAAAAATTGTAAACCGTGTTAATGTTTAAATTAAAATGTTTTTAGTGAAAGATGCAAAATACAAGATTCCTCCCTTTTGATCGCCAGTTAGTCAGGAGTATTTCACTTTCTTTACACTTCATCTCCCAGAAATTGACGTCTCTCTATCTTTGTGGGTATTAATGTCTATCTAGAAGAGATATATAGCTGTCCAATGTTGATAGACTGGATTAACTTCTCACTTACTATATCTCCATTATAACATTACAGACAAAGAGGATGACAGCTTTTCTCAAATCCTAGGCCTAATCATAGAACAGAGAAGTGACTTTTGGGAGGTGCATTAACAGGAAATTAGGGTCCATTTAATAAATTACCCCTTATGGGGCACTTTGAACCCTAGTGTTCAGAAGAGGTTAATGCACTCCGCACAAGTGAGGCAACCACTCACTTTGCGAGGCTAGTAGCAACAGGGCCAAAGTCATCTAGACCTTCTCTGCATTAATAGCCTCATCTTCTTGAGCTGGCTTTGTAGTTTTCCATATTAGCCAACTCACCATTTGCTTATACTTGATTTACATTTTATTTTCTTAAAACTTGAACAGCTTTCCCCATCTTCCATTTCTAACATCACTACTCTTGTTTAGGCCTTCATTACTGCTCATCTGGCTTCCCACTTACAGCCTCTTCTTCCTCTAATCCATGCTGCTGCTAGGTTAAACTTTCTGATGAATAGCTACGATCATATTATTCCCATGCTTAAAAATCTTCAATGATTCCTTTTGCCTACTAAATAAAATCCAAACTCCTTGACTTGTTATTCAAGGACCTCTACAACAACTTGTGAGTAGTAGTAGATGCCTTACTGTGGACCCAACTGGCAAGTTCCAGTTGGATATTGTAACTCCCTTTGTTCCTTCCTTCCTTTCTTCTTTCCTCCCTCCCTCCCTCCCTCCCTCCCTCCCTTCCTTCCTTCCTTCCTTCTTTCCTTCCTTCCTTCCTTCCTTCCTTCCTTCTTTCCTTTCTTCCTTCCTTTCTTCTTTCCTTCCTACCCTCTCTTATTTCTCTCCCACTATCCATATAGGGAATCATACCCTTACCTTCAGGTGTTCTGCCCAAAAGAATATAAATTTTGATCACTAAAACATAGCAAGATGTCTTGGGGTTTACAGGCTAGATTTATTTTTCAAGGGTCATGATTTAAACCCAAATCACTCTGACTTTACTGCTTGTCCAACAATAGTTCCCTGTTCAAGCTTGGTCATTGTGTGGATTCTGATGGCTTGGAATAAGTGTAAATAGCATTTTTTTCTGTTTTGGTCAGATTGATTTTTATTTTTCTGACTAGGTAAAAGAGCCCATTCTTTGCTTCCTTTTTACCTAGCCTTAATCATTGAATGGGTGTTACCTCAGACAAACTGAGACATGGGAAAGACTTCAGTTCAAAAAGGCAGAGATCTCCCACTGCATTTGGGGCTATCTCTAGTCATCATAATCTATACCTGGCCACTGAACCCAGATGGCTCTGGAGGAGAAAGTGAGGCCGGTGACTTTACACAATTCTGCCTCACTTAAATACAATTCACTTACAAGTCATGATATCTCTTTCCTGATGTCATAGTTCTCTTCAAGAATGAAGGATGAGCAACAACAACAACAGTCTATGGACTTCTCTCTTGTGTTTGTTGTTAAAGTGTTGGTTAGTTTTATCTGACTCTGTGACCTTATTTGGGGTTTTCTTGGCTGACATATTGAAGTCGTCTGGAGACAAACAGGGTTAAATGACTAGTCGAGGGTTATTCAGCTATAAGCATCTGAGGCCAGATTTGAACTCAGGTCCTCCTGATTCTAGGGCCTGCACTTTATCCATTGTTCCATCTAGTGGCCCCTATTATTTCATGTTATTCCCTTTTATATGGCCTATACTACAGTCAAATAAGACTCAGCAGGTAACTTGTGGTACCATCATACCTTTGCTCATGCTCTCTCCCTCATTTTTTCTAGCTGAACTTTATTTAAAGAACTAACTGAAATGCCAACTCCTCCATGAGTCCTTTGCTGATTTGTCCAGTCAGAATGAATCCTTCCCCACTTTGAACTCTCTCCCTTTCTTCCTCTCTTACTTGTGAACATTTCTTATCACTGCTGAACTGTAACTTCCTTGAGGTCAGGTACCATACATAATTCTTCTTTGTATCTTCCACAATGTGATGCCCAGTCTAGTGCTCTGCATGAAATCAATACTCAATGGATGGCTAAAAAATGAGCAAATAAGGACAAAAGGATTTGTGTAGGGCCTTGAAGGGTAAGAATAATTTGTGTGTTAAGGTCTATCATTAGTCTTTAACATTGAATAATAAAAAAGTACTCATCCAAATCTGTAACAACTTATAAGCAAACAACTGTGGTGGCATATTTTTTTGGGTGGCAGTATTTCAACCCAGCAACAAGTCTCTCCCTCTTCTTTTTTTCCCTACTATCAACAGCTTTTTTTGTTGTTCTATAATTCAATTTTAAGATGGTAGTTTCAGCACTATTCTGCTTGTTGATGACCCCTTCTATTTCCAGTATTTTACAAAACCTTTTGCATCTACTTGTTTATCTCACATTCACATACTTGTAGGATTACAGGTTTAGAGCTAGAAGGGACCGGTTAGAACATCAAATTCAACCCTCCATTTTACAGATCAGGAAACTGAGGCTCAGAGTAATCAAGTCTGTCACTGCAGGTGACAGGTAGTGTTAGAGATGGAAAGACATTTCCTCCCTGTTTATTTCAGTCCTTGAACATAAACAATAAGTACACAAATCCCCTTTTAAAAACAAACAAGGAAAAGCAAATGCCATTTTAAGTAAAGCAAAATGGTACAATTTGGAAATGTTCATATTTTGTAGAGGAGAGGCTGAGGAGCCCTGGGAGTAGAAATACACCTAGATGATCATTTCTGCTTCTAGTCTTCATAATTTGGAGAGGCCAGTCTTTTGTAGATGGGGCCAGTTAACTCCACCAATTTCCATTTAGAGGACAGACAAGTCAGCCTAGCTGAAGAAGCAAGGCACCCTGAGGGAGAGACCCCACAGTGTCAGCATATGCTAGGCAAGTCTAACCACTACAATCACTTTAATCATCATCTCCATTCAGATCCTGAAGATCTGATAGCACAGGAAGATAGCCTAGGATGCTGAACCCAAGAATCTTGGGAATAGCACTGCACTCCTCCCTTGCACCATCCCCCAACCATCACACTACCTTCCAGCTTGGCTCCCCTAGCTGTCACTGGGGAGAAAGGTAATTGAAAGGAGAGGGTCTATCTTCCTCATAGCCAGTAGCAACAACTACTGACTGATACCCACCAAGAGGCAAGTAGGCATAGAAACCCTTGGAACGGCAAAACCCTTTGGACCATCATTCCTGCTTTCAGCCCAGCCCTCCAAGTCATCATCTAGGGAAGTAACTACTTTGGAGAGGGAGCCAGACATCCCCATTCTCTGCCAACTAACTAACTGTCACACAAGAGTGGACATTAGCCGGGTAAGCTGATGCAGCAGGGCACCCTGGAAGAGAAATGGGAGGCAGTGTATTCCAGAAAGGTCAAATTCCTACTACCACCTTGACAACCATCTATCCTCTCAGACTTCACAGGGAAAGCCCAGATCCTGAAACTAGGAGTCCCAGACTTCATGCACTTTTTTTTTGCTGTGTTTCCTGGAAAAAAACTTTGTTCATATTTTGAAATTTTTTCAACCTATGATCTACTTTTCTTCCTGCCTGATTGTTTTGCGTAGAATGTCACTGGCATGTTACTTTCCTTACAAACTTCAGCTAAAAGAGCTTCATGGCATCTTGCATTTGGCATCACAGATTATGTCAAAAATGTTACCTAGTCAGAGTGATTTGGGCTTAAATGCCACTTAACCTTGTTTGTCTCAGTTTCCTCATTTGTAAAATGAGAAAGAGAAGGCAATGGCAAACTACTTCAATATGACAGCCAAGAAAACCCCACATGAGGTCACCAAGAGTCAGATACAACTAACCAACAGAACAACACAACAAACACATGAGAGAAGTCTGCACATTGCTGTTGTTGTTGCTCATCCTTCATTCTTGAAGAGGACTATGACGTCAGGAAAGAGATGTCATGATTTGTAAGTGAATTGTATTTAAGGGAGGCAGGATTGTGCAATGTCCCAGTGGGACAGTAAGTAAGGACATTAAAGAGGAAATATTTGCTTCTATTTTGCTGTTGAACCCCAATGACCAATGGGGTTCTTCCATATATGTTGTCAACTCCTTTCAGTTGTGAGCTCCTTGAGAGCAAGAGCAATCTCACTTCTCCACCTACATCCCAGCATTTAGTACAGTGCCTTGCATATATAGTTAAATATGTAATAAAGGTTTTCTTTATTCATTCATTTTGTAGATGGTATCAGAAAATTATACTTAGTCACCAGAAAAAAATTCAGCTAATAGCACCTAAAAAAGATAAAACCAGAATTTAAGAGATAGTCTTTCTTTAACACAATGATGACATCTTCCTCTTGCAGAAATGGTGAAATCATCCTCCCTTGGCCATTTTACTTAAACAGCTTGCTTCCAGGTGACTTTGTTAGACTTCTCCACAGTCCTGATTTCATTTCATTCACCTGAACATTGAGGAAGCATTACTGCAAAGGGGACTAACGTTATGTGACAGCCATTTATGTTTGTGCTGGAAGCCTTGAGTTTCATCGTGACTTTTTCCTGAAATGTCATACATCATGTCTAGTCCAAAGATCAGGTAACTTCTTTACCATGACCCTCTGTGTTTCCTGTCGCCATGAGGTTTAAAAACTGAGATGGAAGCAGGACTGGGGCATTTTGTAGCATGGTGCATGCAGGTCAGAGAAGAGATTGAACCCTTGTGATATGCCCACTAGCCAGTGTCATGTCTTAAGTTATTTGAGAATTAAAAGTAACATCTCTGTTAGGCGGCATAGTCACACATGTGGGAGGTTATGTTCCTTTCAGTTCACTGATCAATTTTATTTACCAAAAGCATTCCACAAAGTGCTGCTTCTAGGTACTATTTTCAGGTCCTAGTTAAATACAAAGAGATTCATCACTAGTAGTCAGCCCATTTGGTGATGGATTCTATGGCCATGGCAAACCATGAAACAAAGACAAATACAAAATGGCCCTCAGTCCCATCAGGCAAGGCTTTCCTTCTATGCCTGCAGAATGATGAATAAAGAGACAGAGGATGCTAAGAATAAAAATGTTTTTAGATAATTTACAAATCAATCAATCATTCGACTGAACAAAACATCTTTAGCCCAATTGCACCCCCTTCAATAAATATGCCTAGACCACAAGCATTTTTGGTTTGATCTTTCATAGCAAGAAGTTTATCAACTTGCTGTTTGAACTTTATACCATGCTACATACTAATGGAAATTTAGATTCTGAAACAATATTGTCAGAAATTTAGAAGATAAAAGACATACAAGTACAATAGTACCTCATTTTTCAATGTGCCTACTTGCTTCACATTGAAAATTATTTTAGTTAATCAATCAATAAGATTTTGGACTTTCAGCTTTGGATTTACCCCTTTGCTCTGTGCCGTGGGTGACATAGAAGTCTGAAATACGGTCCCTGCCATCAAGGAACTTACAGTGTAGTCCATCTAAGACAAGAGTAACACAACTGAAAAATGAGCAAATAGTGAAAGATGGCATATCATTAAGTACCTGGCACATAGTAGGTGCTTAACAAATGATGGGTTGATTGTTAAATGTTAAATTTTGTGAGACAGATTAGAGATACTTTGGTGGTACAGGGAAAGGGATAAATTATCACAAAAGGTTAGCGTAGACAAGAAAGACGGTATGGTAGAAGCAGAATGAAGATAAGCTGGGCCTTGCAGCAGAGGCAGAATTTGGACACTTGGAGAGGAAAAGAGCAGAGCTTGAGGATGGTGTGTTTTTGAAACATGAAGATTTCAGTCTAAGTAGAGTAGCTACTTTGTGTGAAGAAGTAGTGAGTAATGAGACAAGTTGGACAGGCAGTAGAGTCAGATTGTTGAAGGTATTAAAAGGCAGGCAAAGGTCTTGAATATGGAAGGCAATGGAGCCATTGTGAAAACGCTTTCATATTTGTTACATTATTCTTACATATATGACCCTGTGAAGGAGGCTCTATTAGGGATTTAGTCTCTCCATTTAAAAGCTAGAGAAAAGAAGGTGCCACAAGGTCACATCATTTTACCCCTGAGTACATCAGAAATCAGTTGAATCAAGCTATAGGCTTATCCCCATCTCTCCTAGATAGACTAGGCCACTTCTCACATTGTAGATGATATCGCATCAATAGCAGCCAATACATATTTAAATACCCATATTCAAATGACCAAATGAATAAATAAAAAAAGGCATTTCTTAAGTGCTTTACTATATACCAAGTACCATGATATGTGCTAGGGATGTAAATACAAAAACAAAGACAGGTCCTGTCCTCAAGGAGCTTACATTGTATTGTGCTCCCTACAATGTCTGCTTGATTTTATGCCTTTCTCTGGCTTGTTTTGACTGTTCAAAGCTGAAACAGTCTGAACTCCCAGAATCCTCCCCACCCACTCCCCAACACAAAATGAAAGATTCTCAAGAAGGGGCAGCACAGAAGCAGGAGCTCAGTAGAAAATTAAGTCAGGCAGAATTAAAAAAAGAAACAAAATTCCTTCTTTCCTCTTGTCTCAGAATTCTCTCCACTTACTTTTCTTGTTTCTATTCTTCTTATATTTTAAGAATTTAAGCAATTTTCTTGGATCCAAGGAAATTTTAGAAGAAACTTGAGGAGAATTTTGAGTGGTAAAGGAGTAGCAAGAACATTTAGTTGCTCATTCTTAAAACAGTATTGCTGTTACTGTATACAATATTCTCTCTGTTCTACTCACTTCTCTCTTCATCAAACAAAGGACATATGAAAAGAGACACTATCTACATCCAGAGAAAGAACTGATAAATAGAATGCTTTCCTGGACTTAACTTTCACCATGGATGACACCATAAGAAATAAATCCCAATGATGTAGTTCCTTACTATAGTTTGGAGGAACTTAGAAATTCCTTCATTCTACATTGGCTGACTACACTGTAAAACAATTTCCCTTAAGAGTTTACATAGCTCTAGCAATGAAGAAGAATTCTTACTGGATACTCTGGTCAATTAGTATTTATTCACCTGAGGAGAATTTGAACTCGTTAGCAACAGACTCATATTCATACTTACATAAACCAAAATTATTACACCTTACTCCTCTCCACTTACATTATAGGCTAGCCAAATAGGTCTTCAGACTTTTTTCCTCATGACTCTCTGCCGCCTCTGTGGCTTTCTCATGCTTAGAATGCATTTTTTCCTCATCCTTTTCTATTAGAATTCCTAGTTATTTCAAGGCTCAACTCAGGTACTTTCTTCTATATGGAGTCTTTCCTGCCACACAGACACAACCTTTTCATTATTTTTTTTTGAGGGGAGAAGGCAAGGCAATTGGAATTAAGTGACTTGCCTAAGGCCACACAGCTAGTAAGTGTTAAGTGTCTGAGGCTGGATTTCAATTCAGGTCCTCCTGACTCCAGGGCCAGTGCTCTATTCACTGTGCCACTTAGCTGCCCCACAACACAAACTTTAAAGCACTATGTAAATGTCTGATATTATAACATACAATGACTATTTCCCACAAAGGTTCACTAGCAGCAGACCCATTTTTTCAGACTCTGGGGGTAGCATCATTGTAGACAGAGCCTAGATATGCACATAACCTAACCCAACTCTAATCTTAGGGTAGTGCAATGTGGGACTGGGTTGACCACAGTGTTCCACTGCACTGTTTCTTGCCACAAAGACCTTTAATCCCAGGGGTTACTTCCTCAGTAATCCAAAGTATAGATGTATTTCACCTTTCAGTTCATTTTTTTCTCCCATTAGAATAGTTCTCTGACATGAGAATACGAGACAAAAGGAAAATAATGTATTTTATGAAAATGTTTCCCAAACTACCTTTCTGAAACATATATGATCCTAAATTATGTATACCTGCACATTATAATAGAGTGTATTTGGTCAATTTCTACCTTTGTGGATAAGATACTTAAATTTATACTAGTAGTTCTCAGACTTTGTGTGTGTGTGTGTGATGGAGACTTTCTTCACTTAAACAAAACAACTTCAGTAGTATTTAGCAGTAGAATGTTAAATTTTTTTATTTAAAATGTTGCTCATGATATTAAAAAGAGAGCTAAAAATCTCTATATTTTGAGAATTATTCTACTCCTAGAGCATTAAAACAACTTATTGAATGGGACATGATTATTAGTTATGGAATTTAATCATTGTAGAAGTAAGAGTAAGCTCAAAGCCTCTTGCTTTCAATAACTGTATCTATATATGAAAGACCCAGAATGTGGCTAGGACTCTAGGGTAGTCCTTGACCTTTCCCCTAGGACTTTTTCTGGGTTCTTGTAAATTTTGCCTCCCCATTTATCTACATAGGAGATAATAAGCATCTTGGAGTTGAGAAACTAAAGTGCTTCAGAAGCCTAGCATGTTTTGACTATTGATAGGTATTGAGTAGTCCTTACTTGGAAGATGAAGAGATATTGGTAGTCATTTGGAATGCTTACTCATGACAGATTACCTACAAAGAACCAATATCAAACATCAGATAGGTCATTTAAAACAAAAAAAGACAGTCTTATGACTGAGGTTATTGGCTAGTTAGTTAGGAGCTGGGCATCTTGGGCAAAGACTCTTCTCTTGGGGATATATAGTGTGGTCTGGTACATAAGCAGAATACATCAGAGAAAAGGCTGAGGAACCTGCTTCTGGGAGAGCTGCAATAGTATAATATAACAGAAATGCCTTTGAAAGACTTGAGCACATTTTTTTGACTGGCTATGGTCATGTGGTTAGGAGAGACTTATTTTGATTGGCTGCAAAACCAAAGATGGTATCTCCCTTCTTCAGCTTTGCTCTCACAATATTTCATTGACTGGCTTAATATATCAAGTGAGAAACAAAACAATAAGGGACAGTGGCTAGGAACTTAGAAGACAGCTATGTGATGCAGTGGATAGAATGCTAGACCTACAATCAGAAAGACCTGAGTTCAAATATGGCCTCAGACATTTACTAGCTGTGTGACTTTGGGCAAGTCTTTACCTCATTTTCCTCAACTGTGGATAACAAAAGTTGGGATAATAAGAATACTTACCTCCTAGGGTTGTTGTGAGGATCAGATGGGATAATGTTTTTAAAGGATGTAGCATAGTGCCTGACATATAGTATGTATAATAGAAACCTTAGGTAGGTACTGTAAGGGAGTGGCCTTGAAGCCTTCTTCCCTCTGCGGACCTACAGCCCCAAGAAATGAACATCAGTTCTTGGTCTCTGCTTTAGGTTAAGATTTTTACCTCAGTCTAAGTAAAGAGAATGGATTGATGTTATTGATCTTGTGAATTTCAAAATGTTAGGAAAGCACCCTGGCATCCTGGTATTCCAGAGTCCAGATCTGTACTCAGTGCAGTATCAGTGCCCCAAGGAGCTAGCAGTGACTTTCAGGACTCAGTTCAATGGTAGCTGAGACAAGGGCCCATCAGTCAGTGATGCTGTCTTTGGGTATGAACTTGATGGAACTAGAGTTATATGAGAATTGTGCTAAGTTTGAGACAATTCTCCATAAAGACAGCAGTAGTAAAGGGGAAAGTGTATGCCTGAGGTATTAAGGAAGATTTCCATACTTTGTTTTTGCTATAATTCCAAAATAAATACCCCTTTGGTGGGGGAGGGGAGGGAGGAAAGAAGGGGATTTGGAACTAAAAATTAAAAAAAAATTTAAAATAAAACTAAATCTAATTGATGTAATTAAATAAACCTGTGTGTTAGTCATTGGCACTTAATAGTGGGAGAAATATAGTCAGTTGGGAGTGGGGTTAAGTCAATAGCAATGGGGTAGAGACTCCAGATCCCTCAGGGTATGCTAGAACTGTGAAGGGATGGTAGAACTCAGGTTCTTGGAGAGTGGGTAAGAGCATCCTTAGAGATGCAGTCTCTTAGCTATGGTCTGAAGGGGTTAAACCAGGTTTTGTCACAAGGAAATAAAAACAACTTAGAAGGTGTTTCCTCAGGAAAGTCTTTCAACAGAGTGATGGCTAAGGCACTTGCTTTTCTAAAACTACTTCAAAAAGTTGCAGAGCATGTCGAGCCCAGTCGTCTCATGAGGAAGAGGTGACTCTATAGCCAAGGATTTCAGCTGAAGCCAGGAGCTGGAAATAGAAAAAAACTTTATAGCAATGAGCCCAGTAGGGTTGTGCCTGGCAGTTCCTGCTGGAGACAATGCATTCAGCTGAGTAGTGTCCAGTGGGACAGTTTCCACTTGAGACTATGTGATAGGAATGTAGAATACAGAAGAAACTATATGTTCACTGAAGACTACCAGGGTGCAGGTGCTGCAGAAACATCATGATGACTTCAGAGGCATGAGTTTCCCTTCTGTGTGCATGACACATATGCATGCCTCTTCCACCTGATCCCTGGCCACACATGTTTTATACATGTAAACTCCTTGATATATGAACCCTTTCCACACATATTCTCCATAAATGTCCCTTCCTGTGTGTCCACTTTATCCACTGATATTATGCATGTTTTGGGGGCAGTATGCACCAGGTGTATTGGAAAAATACTTTATTGTTACTTTTCTTACTATGCTATATCATTAAAAGATTTTACTTTGAACTAATTATGTCCTATGACTAACTATTAAAGATCAAAATAATAGTTGAAATCTTGGAGTGGGTTTTTGTTTTGTTTTATTTGTTTTGTGTTTTTCATTCAAACTACCTTGAACCTGGGGTAGTTTTCTCTGGGGACCTATTCTTCATTTTGAGGGGTGTTTCAATCGCAACACAAACAAGTGATTTTTTTTTTTTTTGCTTTTTTTTGGAGGGGGAAAGTAGGGCCATTGGTGTTAAGTGACTTGCCCAAGGTCACTTGGCTAGTTTTTGTGTTAAGTGTCTGAGACTGGATTTGAACTCAGGTCCTTCTGACTCCAGGGCTGGGTACTCTACTCACTGTACCACCTAGCCACCCCCAAACAAATGATTTTTAAAAAATTACAACTGAACTGCAAAGTTATTCTCAAAAATTGAAACGGAAGAAACTTTACCAAACTTGTTTTATGAGAGACCTATAATTCAAATACTTAAACCAGGGAGGGATAAAGTGGAGATGAACTATGTAGATCAATAACATTGATGAATATGTGATTTGGTAAGATAATACTCAGCAACTCTAATGACCCTACCAATGGAGGGAACATTTTAAAAAGCGTCCTTTGCTCATCAGAGATGACCTTACATGTTCTCCCAGATAGAAGACTGAGAAAAGAAATTTCTCATCTCCAAAGTTCTTGACACTGTAAAATGGCCCAACATTGCAAATATTTAGATCTCTCTCTCTCTCTCTCTCTCTTTTTTTTTCTCTCTCTCTCTCTTTTTCTTCCTCCCTCCATCCTCCCCCCCTCCTTTCCCCCCTCTCTCTCTTCTTTCTCTCTCCATCTATGTTTCTTCTATCTAGAATTTTTTTGGTGATGGAAATGACATTTGTGACATTTGGTAACAAACATTACTATCTACTTTGGTACTATACCCCATGGACCTTTTCATCTTTCCATCTGACTTGAAGCTGAAAATTCCTATATATATATATATACATATATATATGTATATATATATATTGTCTCTCACTATTAACATGTTATGTTCCTTGAGAGCAGCAAGCTTCTTGATTTTCTTTTTGTATTTCCAGTATGTAGGACCATCCTTTTAACATAATCAATTCTTTATAAATGTTTTTCCATTCCTCTATTCAAAGAAAAAAGAGATATAGAAATCCCTTTCCCTTGCTTTTTTGCAGAGGTAGAAGATTTAGGTATGGGTCATTTTTTGTTGTGTCTTAGTTGATTTCTTCTTATTCTTTATTTTTCTTCTTTTCTCATTCTTTATTACTCTCTGGTAGGGCAATGAGGGATGTACATATAGAGAAATGTAGATGATATAAAAATAAAAGATCTTAAAAATAATTAACTTTTTTTAGGGGAAAAAACTGACCTTGGTTGTACTTATATAGGGAAATAGTTTAGTAGTTCAAATTCATTGTCTATTATTTAAATTTCTAAGCTGCAGCCTCTACATGGAGGTCCTCAAATTTTATAATGCCTTTGTTGATATTTATTCATCTTTCCTCTCTAAGGGAAAATGCCTAGTTCCATGTCAAAATCATTTAAATTACACTTATGAATTGAGAAGACAAACTTAAAATCAAAATCTAGAAGTTTCAGTTCATGTATCAGGAAAAGAATTGACAAAGTAGAATCCTATGAATTATTATTTAATTAAATATTAACTTTTTTTTTGTTTAATTTGTTTATTTTTAGTTTTCAACATTCCTTTTTACAAGATTTGAGTTACAAATTTTCTCCCCATCTTTGCCCTACCCCCACCCAAAAATAGCAATCCTACTGAATACCCCTTCCCCCAGTCTGGTCCCTTATATCCTCCCCCATCTCCCCTGACTTTCTAGTAGGGCAAGATGGATTTCTATACCCCAGTGCCTGATTATCTTATTTCCCAGTTGCATGTTTTATATATATATATATATATATATATATATATATATATATATATATATATATATATATTTGATTTTAAAACTTGGATTTTCCAGATTCTTTCCCTTCTTTCCTAGCCACCCACCCCTACTTGGAGGAAAAGTGACTCAATATAGGTTATACATGTGTAGTTACTCAAAACATTTCCATAGTAGATACATTGTGAAAGAATGACTGTATTTCCCTCCATCCTATTCTGGCCCCCATTTATTCTATTTTCTACTTTGTCCCTGTCCCTTTTCAAAAGTGTGTGCTTCTAACTACCCTCCCCCCTCAATCTGCCCTCCCTTCTATCATCCCCCCTTTTATCCCCTTCCACCCTACTTTCCTGTAGGGTAAGATACCCAATGTAGTATGTATTAAATATTAACTTCTAGTTAAAAAAAGAACTACTTCAGTCAAATGACATTTTAGCTGTATATTGAATTGTAGAATAGTGCAAAGAAGGCTGTATTGCAAGGGAGAGTACCTTGCTTCTGCTATGTACTACTACCTGGATGTCCTTGGGCAGGTCACTTCTCTTTCTGGGTCTCAGTTTCTTCATTTATATAATGAAAGGCAGGTCTTGGGACTCTCTGAGATCACCTCCTACCCTAAATCTATAATCTATAAAGCCTGTCACAACCTTTCACTCCCTTATTTCCCTTCAGTGTCTTAGTGTTTGGATATTCATTGTGTTGAACTGAAAATGCATAGAAAAGTCACTCAAATATTGATTGATTGATTGATTGATAGGTTGTATGGTGCAATAGAAAAAAATAACTATTGAACTTGGAGTCAAAAGACCTGAGTTTTCATCCTGCATCTCTTCTTGCTTGATATAGGGATATAGAGAAATTCACAACCATTCTATCACAGATTCTTTATTGATTGAATAGAATAATACTTTTACTATCTATATCACAGGGTTGTTGGGAGAATCAAATAAGATGATGTATGTGAAAGTATTTTGTGAACTTAGTCATAGAATTACCCAAACATAAAAGAACAAGTCATGACCTCTTTGGGCTTCTGGTTCCTCATGTTTAAGATAAAGAAATGAGACTAAGTGACCTCTAAGCCCCCTTCCAGCTCTAAATCTATGATCCTAATTTACTTAATTTTATCAGTGAAAGAATAGTAAAAGGTAAACTATCCTAATAAATGTTTATGGAATAGAGGAAAAGAGAAAAATTAAAATTGGAATGCTAGACATGAATAATTTTTCAAACAATGAAAATGTCAGTGTAAGTGCATAATAAATCTACGCTGAAATTAGGCAGATAAATGATTTTTAAGCATGGGCTAATTTGTAACTTTCACTGTAAACTCCTTTCCTTCGAGCTTTTGGCCCCTTGATTTGGACTGCATTGTGAGTCCAAGTTACATATACCCAAGCCATGTTGATTCAAGATATATGGAACTACTGGACATACACACACAAACATGCACACACACAATTTCATTTGCTGGAACATGCTAGTGACTCAATCTTATCATTTCTTATTTAATTTCTTATGGAAATGGTTAACTAGAATATCTTAAAACCCCTCAACTCTGCTTTGACTAATTTTTGTCAGCTCCCATGCTGTCACTGGTCATCTAATGTGTGGAGATCACAGTTCTTGGTACCATTGGAGTACACAAAGCCAGCAGCCGTTGTTGCCCTGGAGGAGTTTATGATCTAACTCTTGCCACGCTTTGTCTTGATTGTCCCATTCCAATCTGATGCACAGGCTCCTTTTCCTAGAAACTATTTTACCTTTGTTTTTGTTTTTAAAGCAGAGGGATTTATCTGCCCTGGTTTGTTTGGGCTATTGAAGTCACTGATCTTATCTCCCCTGGGTCTGTTTGCTTCTGAACCCCAGGCATCAAAGAGAAATGGAACTACTGATTTCTCAGTGGATTCCTCAGCCTTGAGCATGCTAGATCAGACCACCCAGGCAATAATTTGCTTCCTCAAACTGGTTGTTATAGATGGGCATCTAACGACTGTTTAGGACCAAAGCTTAAAGTTGGTGGATACAGTAATAATCTAAAAACAAGTTTCCCAGGTGCTTACTTGGTTGCTGTTGGCTCATAAAAATGATGCACATACCAATCAAATTCTGTTTTTTCATTACAGAAGATGGGGATAACTTTCCTACAAGCTAGTTATTATGGATTTATCTAAATTAAATCTGATTCCATTTAAATTTTTCCTTGAAGATTTTCATTGTGTTTGTAGGCCTTTCTATTTTGTTGTCCTCAGAGCCATATGCTGTTTCCTTCAGGATATTAATTTAAACATTGTTGTTCATATTATCCCCTATCCTATCCCTTGCAGAACCTCACTCTCCCAATTTAATGATATATCCATTACAAAATGTTATTCATTTATAGCCCATCAGTCAATTTGAGCATGGTCTTAAAGTGGCAAAAATGTTACCATGTCTCTATTTGTTTTTCTTTGTTTTCAATTGAAGTCTACTTCTTGGGGAGCTAGGGAGGGGGAAGGGGATAGGGGAGCAATTGGTGAGGTGATAGATGGAAGCATTGGTGGAAGGTATTTCTATTTGCTTAATGTAAAAAATTTTCTCCTTGGAATGAGATTATCTTCCCTGGAGAGACAGCGTCATCTAGTAGAAAGAATGGATATGACCTCTCTACTTCTGTTTCTCTCTACAAAATGGGCATACTAGCATTGCTGTTGCCTTATCTTGCAGGGGAGGTTCTGTGAGGAAGATGATTTAAAGGGTGTAAAAACTCTTAGATCTTTCTGAAGGAAATGTTTTCTATGTAACACCCTCAGGGTTGTCAGACAACCATACCACTACCCAACTTGTTTTGTTTAACAGATTAGTCATAACTGACTCTGACATTTGGGGTTTTCTTGGCAAAGATACTGAAGTGATTTGTCATTTCCTTCTCCAGCTTATTTTACAAATGAGGAAACTGAGGCAAATTGGGTTAAGTGACTTGTCCAGGGTCACCCAGCTAGTAAATGTCTGAGGCCAGATTTGAACTCATGTCCTCTTGACTCCAGGGCTGACACTCTATCCACTATATCATCTAGTTGCCCCTCCACTACCCCACACTGCTAGCTATACAAAATCAGAATCAGTTTTATACCACAAAGTCCTCCAACGATGCCTCATCTTAGTATAAAAGTTACCTTGGGCTCTCAAAGATGGCATCAATGAAACACTAAGTTCTGGGAGATTTTATCATTCTTGAAAGCCTTTGAGCATGGTCCTGCCTTCTATGTCTACCTTGGGAGAGCATCCTACCTAATCATTAAAAGGCTTCTCACTTGGAGGTGGGCTATTTAATGATGAATTCTTTGGCCATGACAACTCATAAGATGAAGAGAAACATGGAAATAATCCACGATCACAGGATGCAACACTCTGCTTTTGCAATGGAGGTGACGGAGTGGTTCAAAGAGATGGAGGACAATGTTTTAGGGTAAAAATATTAACTTAGCTGTTGGTCCTTTAAATATATGATCACTGTATAGTGACCAATGAGAGGGTGTATTGTTGGAGGACCTAGATTATATCACTATTGACATTCTTTCTAGATGGAATGGGGAAAAAATAGAAGTTGTGCTAAAAAGCATAATATAGTAGCTTTATCCTTACAGAGACAAATAAAGATTGTTCAGTCAGTCAAAAACTATTTATTAAATACCTAGTTTGTCAAGTAAAGTCAGGAAGCATTTATTAAAAATCAACGACATGGCAGGAGCTGCACTAAGTGTTGGGGATACAAAGGAAAAAAAATAACAACAAACAAACATGGTATCCTGTTCTTACAGAGCTCACATTCTTTTTTATTTTTTTGGAGGCAGGAATGCAGTACAATTGGGTTTAAGTGACTTGTCCAAGGTCACATGGCTAGTAAGTGTTAAGTGTCTGAGGTCAGATTTGAACTCAGGTCCTCCTGACTCCAAGGCCGGTGCTCTATTCACTGCGCCGTCTAGCCACTTCCAGAGCTTACATTCTAATGTGAGAGAGAGCATATAAACATACATACATATACATATATATATACACACACACATATACAACTCTCATATATACATAGCACATATATACATATGTGTGCATATATACATACATACAGTTTTAAAGACAGGTAATCTCACTTATTTGCTGTGTGACCGTGGACTTGTCACTTAAGTTCTGTTCACCTTAATCCTCTGGTGAAGGAAATGGCAAGCCAATCCAGTATCTTTTCCAAGAAAATCCTATAGACAATATTGGTGTGATATGGTATACAGAAGACATCAAGAGTGGGACACAATTAAATAGCGGAACAACGATCTCAGAGAGAAGGCACAAGTATTGGTATGAGGATTATGGGGAAAGACATCTTGTAGAAGGTACAATTTGAGGCAAAACTTGAAGGAAGCCAGGGATTTTATCTTATATATCCAAAGACACATTTCATGAAACATTTGTATATTTTAAATCATAGTAATCATGATAAGCACTAAAAACAAAAAGACTACCATGAAGGGGAATGCAGCTTATATATTTTCATCTGTTGCTGATGACAAGGAAGAGAAATTCTACAAAAAATTGATAAGGTTCTCCAGAATAAATCAATGTATATGTTTTAATATTCAGCGATTTCAATGTAAAGGATGGTGATATTTTACACAACTTGGTGTGAGAGTAAAAAAGCAAGAGGTCAAAAATTTACTTGTTATACAAAAGGTCTAAATTTATGAATCACAACATCTTCTTTAAGAAAAGTGTTGGGAGGCTTCTGGTGCATGAGGGTTGGGTGTAGCTACTAACAGTGTATTGTTGGGATAGAACCCTCAAGTGATAAAGTAGAAACATGCATCCTGAGAGTAGTTGGAAAAAAAAAGTAGTTTCCTTTGAAAACATTTTTAACATCATCTGATACCTGTGATTACTACTTTACCTAGGTGGTAAAGAGTGCTGAACCTGGAATCAGGAAAAGCTGAGGTAAAATCCCACTTTAGATACTGAACTTTCCCCTGGGCAAATCAATTAACCACTGACTATCTCAGTTTCCTCCTCTGTAGAATGGGGATAATAATAGTACCTAATCTCTCAGGGTTGTTGTGAGAATTAAATGAGATAGTATTTAATTTGCAAATTTTGAAATGGTATGTAAATATAAGTTCTTCTTATTATCATTAATTACCCAGCTTGGTGTTAAATTAGTCTTATGAAGAACTATGCAGACATGTAAAATTGTCTTTAGCTGGCAAATTCTAGTTCAGAAAGGAATTACATATCATATTTGTTACAAATCTACATATTCTTCTTTTCCAGATCACTATAACTGAAGTGCCAACTGAAGCCCAGGAAAAGGAAAGGAGTTGTTCAAGGAAACATAGCAAAGTTCAACTTGATGATATGAAATGGCAAGATAATAATGTGTCATTATCCTGTAGATATTTCACCTTGAGTATATAAAGCCTAGGCTTTGACTACATCCTGTCCATAACCAAGAAGAAACACAGGATCAAATACAAAAAACAAAAAACAAAAAACAAAAAAACAAAATAGAAAGAAAAGGTAAACCTGCTGAGCAAGAGTTCATGAGAAAACAGTTTAGTCCTCGTGGACTTTATCATCAATAGTTGAAATTCTTTTAAACAAATACTTTATTAACTTCTGTTTTACATCATTCATTTCTGCCAGATTTTGAGTTACAATCATTTTCCCCCCATTATTCCCCTACCCAACCTCCCAGAATAGCAGTCCCACAAGATATTGCTTCCTCCAATCTGCTCTCTCCCATACCTTCTCCCATACCCTCATCGACTTTTCCATTAGAGGAAGATGAATCTTTGTGTCCCAATGCCTGCACATCTTATCTCCCAATTATAGGCAAAAGAGTATTAATAATAGTATTTATATATATATTTGAAACATTTAAAGTTACGACCTCGAATTTCAGATCCATTTCCTTCCTCCCTTGTCACCCATTCCTTCTTGGGATATAAGTAATCCAGTATATGTTGTACATGTCTAGCTATGCAAAACATTATCATAGTAGATATATTGTACAAGGCTGCTTATAATTCCCTCCCACTCATCCCACCCCCCCCCACCTGGTCCATTCCCTACATGATCCTGTCCCTCTTCTATAGTGGGTACTTCCAACCTCCCCTCACCCCAAGGATGCCCTCCCATCCCTCATCCCTCCTCTCATCCCCCTTCCCCCTATCCTGCTGCAGGTTGAGATATCCCATTTAGTATGTATGTCATTTTCTCCCTGAACTAAATTCAATGTGAATGTGGTTTTGCCTTTTTAGCCTTCCTTATTCTCCCCCTCCTTTGCAACCACTTCCCCTTGCTTCTTCTACATGGGATAGTTTACCCTACCCTGTCTCTCCCCATCTCCTCTTGCCACTTTACTCTCTCACCTCATACTTTCATCCCTTGAGTATTCTCCCTTCCCAACAAATTCAACCTATGCCCTCTATCCATATAACTGTAACCGTATACACACACATTCACATATGTATTCATATGACCACACCCCCTTCTTCCATTATTTTTCATAGTGAGAAAGATATCATCAGTCACAGTTATTGCTTTTCCATATAGGAATGTAAATAGTTCAACTTTGATAAGTTCCTTTTGATTTCTTTTCCCTGATTACCTTCTCAGGCATCTCTTCCCTCTTGTGTCTGGATGTCAAATTTTCTATTCAATTCTGGTTTTTTCCTCAAGAATGCTTGAAAGTCCTCTATTCCACTGAATGACCATATTTTTCCCTGAAACAAAATACTCAGTTTTGCTGGGTAGGTGACCCTTGGGTTCAGTCCCAGCTCTTTTGCCCTCTGGAATATTATATTCCATGCCCTTCAATCCCTCAGTGTAGAAGCTGCCAGGTCCTGTGCTATTCTGATTGTGTTTCCACAATATTGAAATTGTTTCTTCCTGGCTGCTTGTAGTATTTTCTCCTTGATCTGGGGATTCTGGAACCTGGCTATAATATTCCTGGGAGTTTTCTTTTGGGATCTTTTTCAGGAGGTGATCGGTGGATTCTTTCAACCTCTATTTTGCCCTCCGGATCTAAAACATCAGGGCAGTTTTCCTTGAGAATTTCTTGAAGGGTGATTTCTAGGTTCTTTCCTTGATCATGGCTTTCAGGTAGTCCAATAATTTTTAAATTGTCTCCTGGATCTATTTTCCAGGTCAGTGGTTTTTCCCATGAGATATTTCACATTGCCTTCTAATCTTTTGTTTGTTTGGATCTGCTTAACAGCATCTTGATTTCTCATAAAGTCATTAGCTTCCATTTGCTCCAGTCTAACTCTGAAGGAATGAATCTCCTCAGTGAACTTTTGAGATTCTTTTCCATCTGGCAAATTCAACTTTTTAAGGCATTCTTCTCCTCATTGCCCTTTTGGGACTCCTTTGCCATTTGAGTTAGTCTATTTTTTAAGGTGTTGTTTTCCTCAGTCAGGCTGTTGACCTCATTTCATACTTTTCCTGCATCCTTCTCATTTCTCTTTCCAATTTTTCCTCCACTTCTCTTATTTGATTTTTAAAGTCCTTCTTAAGGTCCTTTATGGCCTGCAACCCGCTCATGTTTTCCCCTGGGGCTTTTGGAGCAGGACTTCTGACCTCACAGTCCTTTTCCCGCTCTATGCCCCCAAAATAGAGTCTAGGGTTGCATTTTTCTGTTTCCTTTGCCTTGGCATGTTGCCACTTAATTGCTTGACTTTTGGGCTTGTTGCCACACTATGGCTTTAAGGCCAGCTAGAGGAATTTTCGTCCCGTACGTGTGGGGGGCAACTTCCGTTTCTGGTAAGCTGTAAACCCACCCACAACTTCCACCTTAGATCACAATCCAGATCCAGGGAGGTTAAAGCAAGAGCGATTACCCCCCAAGACCGATCGCTGGATCTCCCCACGATTTGTAGGCTGGGAGCCGGAAATGCCTCTGAAAACTACACAGTGGCGTGTCTCCTCAGCAGCTTCTAGCCCCCAGGGGAGGGAGCTGACGCATTCCCCAAATACAGGTCCCAAAGTCCATAGGACACTAACCTCTTACTTTTTCCTAGGCAAGTCTATGTTGATAATTCTGGGGTCGCCACAGTTCCTGGTGTTCTGGGGTTCCTCTAGCAGGCTGCTGGCCCTGCCGCCCTGGGGCTAAAACCTCGCTCGCGTGGACCTGGGCTCAGCTCGGCTCCTGCGCTCGGCGCGCTGCCGGCTCCTGCGCGCTGCGCTGGTCCTTCCTGCAGGGTGCTGGGCTGTCCTCAGCGGGAGGTTAGCTTCTCTGTGTCGTTCTGTGGGTGCTGGGGCTCCAGAAGATTTTCAGAGTCCTTTTTTACATAGTTTGTGGAGAATCTGGGGGCAGAGAGGCTTGGACGAGCTGTTTCTACTCCGCCATCTTGGCTCCGCTCCCCCAATAGTTGAAATTCTTGTTGTTACTTGTCATTAAAGATAAAATATAAACTTTTGTTCATTTCACCAGTTGAAGAAATGACTTACAAAATATTTTCCAGTGTTATACAGGAAACATTTAACAAAGTACTTTTCTATGTTAAAAAAAGACAGAGTTGGGTAGTGATGGAAATAATAGCCTAAAATAGAGCATCAAGCAAAACTTCATAAAAATATGAAATTGATTATTATAGTACTGTTTTAAGATATAGAATAAATCTACAAAATTAGCAAAATTTCCTTTGTTTTTTATTTTGTTAAACCTTTCCTAATTACACTAAAATTATTTTAGCATTCTTTTTTTTTTTTTAATTGAGATCCGGGGGCAGCTAGATGGAGCAGTGAGTAGAGCACCAGCCCTGAAGTCAGGAGGACCTGAGTTTAAATCCAGCCTCAGACACTTAACACTTACTAGCCGTGTGATTTTGGGCAAGTCACTTAATCTTAATTGTCCTCCAAAAAGCAAAAAAAAATTTGAGATCCAAATTCTCCCCCTCCCTCTTACTCCTTCACCACCTCTTAAGAAAGTAAGAAATTTGATATCAATTATACATGTGCAGTCATGCAAAACCGATTTCTGTATTAACCATGCTTGCAAAAGAACACACACACACACACAGAAATACACACACATACACACACACACACACACACACACACACACACACACACACACACACACAAGAAAGTTGAAAAAATATGCTTTGATTTGAATTCACACTCCAGCAATTCTTTCTCTGGAGTTGGATAGCATTTTTCATCACAAGTTCTTTAGAATTGTTTTGGATGATTGTATTCCTAAGAATAGCTAAGTCATTCACAGTTGATCATCATTACAATATTGCTATTATGTACAATGTTCTCCTGGTTCTGCTCACTTCATTTTATATCAGTTGATAAAGACTTCCTAGGTTTTGTGGCATTTAAAAAGGTTCAAGAGACATGATTTCTGGGTGATTTAATCATTTTATTAATAATGTCAGCATTTTAGTAAAAGGATGGTCATTTGGTTGTCTCTGTCTTAGACCAAGGAAAATCATGGCGATGGACTCTTGGCTTATATACCCCTTTGGAAGTAATGTGTTCCCCAGGATGGCAATCAACTCTGATTGGCTAACAATTAATGAGATAATGAATATTACAATGAGGGGCTGGACCTGAACTTTGATTTATTTCTAGGTTAGCCTCAGCCTTGAGGCTATGAAAAAAAATGTCCCCACCCAAACCTGAGTAGAACAAAATAACTGCCCTACCTGGGTTTGGTCTAGATAGAGGAGAAGGTTAGCTCAACCTTCAGAAATTAAGGTTTTGAAATAAGAATAAAAGATAAAGAAGAAAAATTGAATTTCCCCAGATCATTGGCTATTAATAATAATTTCTCTTAAGTTTCTTGAAACTATCCTGCTCATCTTTTCCAACACTAGAACAGTATTCCATCACAATCATATATGACTTGTTCAGTCAATAGACAATTTTTGAGAATCCCTCAATTTCTGATTCTTTGCCACAACAAAAAGAGCTGCTATAAGTATTTTTGAATGAATATGTCCTTACTGCTATTTTTTGGTCTCTTTAGGATACAGATCTAGTAATGGCATTGATGGGTCAAGGGGTATGCAGTTTTATAGCCTTTTGGGCTTAGTTCCAATTTGTTCTCCAGAATGGTTGGATCAGTTCACAACTCCACCAACAATGCATTAATGTCTTAATTTTTTCACACCCCCTCTAGCATTTGTTATATTCATTTTCTGTCATGTTAGCCAATATGATAGGTGTGAGGGGGTGTCTTCGAGTTGTTTTAATTTGCATTTCATTAATCAATAGTGATTTAAAGCATTTTTTATGTGACTATTGGTAGTTTTGATTTCTTCTTCTGAAAACTGCCTGTTCATATTCTTCAACTATCAATGGGGGATGCAACATTTCTTTATAGCAATAGCACAAAGTAGGAGAAAATAATACAAATGGAAGCCCTATTCAAAATACCTACCAAATGCATTACATATCTGGGAATCAATCTATCAAGGTACATTCATGACATGTATACATACATCACAAAACACTCTTTAAGGAAAAAATGATTTCAATAATTGGAATGATATAATTTCTGAAGTTTGGACACTAAAATAATAAAAAAATGACGCTATTTCTCTTTTTTTTTTTTTGCTTTTTGAAGGGGGGAGGGCAGGGCAATTGGGGTTGACTTGCCCAAGGTCACACAGCTAGTAGCTGTTAAGCGTCTGAGGCCAGATTTGAACTCAGGTCCTCCTGACTCCAGGGCCGGTGCTCTATTTACTGTGCCACCTAGCTGCCCCTAAATGTTGATATTTCTAAAGAAACACTTAATAAAGCTAGAAAAAGTCAATAACAAAATTCATTTGATGGAACAAAAGGTCTAGAATCTCAAAGGAAATAATGAGAACAAAAGTTAAGATGAGAGAGAGTAGTCCTTTGAGATCTCAAATTTTTATAAAGCAGTCATCAACAACATTCTTTGGTTCTGACCAAAAAATAAATAAATAAAACCAGATCAGTAGAACAGAAAATATGAGGAAGAATAAAAAGAAAATGATCTCAATAACCTAGGCTAACCTAAATTCAAGAACATGAATTTCTTAAGGGAAAAACAGACTCTTTGACAAGAACTGCCGGGACAAATGGAAAGTATTAGTTTTATATCAGCACCTTACACCATATAACTCAACAAATTCAAAATGCATGTTAAAGGTCTCACTCTTCAGAAACAGATAAGAATAAGCCCAGGCATTGTTCATAGCTGTGACTAAGGGGGAAAATTCTTAAGATAAAACAAGGACACGGCGGCTAGGTGGCACAATGAGTAGAGTGTGGGCCCTGGAGTCAGAAGGAGCTGAGTTCCCATCTGACCTCAGACACTTAACACACACACAAACAAAAAAACCTAGCCGTGTGACCTTGTGCAAGTTACTTAACCCCAATTGCCCTCCAAAAAGCAAAAAAAAAAAAAAAAAAGATAAAACAAGAAAATTACAGAATACAAAACAGGAAATTTTGACTGCATGAAAGGTGAAAACTTTTGCACTAATAAAACTAGTGCAGAAAGGAAGCTGTTAACTGAGGAAAGTACCTGAATAACCTCTGATAAGGTTCTGACATGCCAGATATATTGGGAACTAAAGCAAATAAGCAAGTCACAAAGAAATATTCACAATGGATGTGTTCAAAGGAAATGAACAAGCAATTTCTTTCTTTCTTTTTAAATGTTATTTTATTTCACCGCTATTGCATGTGAAAACAATTCTTAACATTCATTGTATTTTTGTAAAGTTTTGAGCTCCAAATTCCATCCTTCCCTTCTTTCCTCCTCCTTCCCTGAGATGGTAAGTAATCTGATATAGGTTATACATATGCAGTCATGTAAAACATTTCCATATTAGTCATTTTGTGGTAGAAAACTCAAACAAGAAAGGAAGAAAAAAGAGAGGTAGGAAGGAATAGAAAGGAATGAAGGAAAGAAGAAAGGAAGAAGTAGTATGCTTTAGTCTATATTCAGACTCCACCAGTTCTTTCTGTGGAGACAGAGAACATTTTTTCATCACGAATCTTTTGGGATTGTCTTGGATCTTACCAAAGTAATTCAGAGATGTTCATGATACAGTATTGCTGTTACTGTGTACAATGTTCTCCTGGTTCTGCTCACTTTACTCTGTATCAGTTCATTTAAGTCTTTCCAGGTTTTTAATGAAATCATCTTTCTCATCATTTCTTATCACACAATAAGATTCCATTACAATCATATACCAAAATTTGTTCAGTCATTCTCCAATTGATGGGTGTTCCCTCAATTTCCAATTCTTAGTCATGACAAAAAGAGCTGCTATATATATATATTTTTTTTTACAAATAGGTCATCTCCCTAAGACACTAATAATAGGAGAAAAGAAATCAAGTAAATTTCAGGTTTCACATCAAATTCAATAAAATTGAAAAAAAACCCAACCTGATAATAAATGGAAACATTTAAAGTGTAGGGATTGCAGAAAGACAGACACCGATATACTGCAAATTGGTTAACCATTCTGGTAAGCAATTTGGAACTTTTATTATATATTAACTAAAATGTCCAAATGCTTTGACCCAGAGATCCAGTGTTCTTTAAGGATTTTATCATCACCAAAAAGGCAATTAAGATAAAATTAATTAATAATCTACAAATGTATTTTTCACCCCTTTCAAATATTTATGAAATATTTTGTTTATATTTACCTTAAGATCATCCTTAATGAAAGTATGAGAAAAAAATAGGCATACATTCACATCAAATATTTTACAGTAGACCATATCTTCATAAACCTTCAATTGACTGAAATGTACAGAGTATACACATTTTCACAATGCTTATTGTTTGTTGACTATGAAAGGAAAAAAAAAGCCATTTGATTCAATTGAATAAACACTACCTTGTAAGGCTTTCCTCCAACATAGCATCTCCCATGCATTTGTCAAAATCATGCAGGATATTTTGAAAGATGTAATTAATAACAGGGATAACTTTATTTGATTATTCTCTGATTATAAATAGCAAGTGAGGCGTAAAATAGGGAGTTAGGCTTGCCAAAGGTATTTGCTATTGTCATGAAGGATGTCCTGGACACTTTAAATAAAGAAGGATTCTCCAACCAGGGGTTTTCAAACTAGGGTCTATGAAATTTTTTTAAAAAATATTTTGATAAATGTATTTCAATATAAGTGGTTTCCTTGGTAATCCTATACATTTTGTTTCATGCATTTAAAAGCATTATTTTGAGAAAGGGTCCATGGGTTTCACCAGACTGCAAGAATCATTTATCAAACACAAAATAGTAAAAGTTCCTGCTATCACTGTTGAGGTCCCCCAGATACTCCTAGCTTTAGATGATATTGTACTAAATGCCCAAAGCCCAACACTTGTTGTTTTTCAGTCATGTCCGACTCTTCATGATGCCATTTGGGGTTTTCTTGGCAAAGATACTAGTTTGCCATTTCCTTCTTCTGCTCATTTTACAGATGAGAAAACTGAGATCCATAATCATACTAGCCAAGTTCATACTAGCCAAAAATACAGAAGAAAATAGCAGATAAAGAAGTCCTGTTACACAGATTATCATGCAATTGGATAGATGAATAATGTGGATGAACAGTGAACTGAGCCCAGATTTGAATAACAGGAGGAAAGGAGCTGAGATTGCTTTTGCATAATTACACAGTTCTTTTAAAAAAAATCAAACTTCTCCATGAAACAAAAGCCCATCTAATATTTTCCATTGATGCTGCATGATTGGGAATCCTGGAATACTTGATTCTGAGGAATTTAACTTTCTATTCACTCACAGGGCAATGGAGAAATGCATGTTGGGCACAAGTGAACTATAATATATTGGCAGCTAAGGACTATACTAGAGAAGTAGTAACTCATAGAACTGGAAGGAACCTCCAAGATTATCTAGTATAGCTCCTTTAGTCTAAAAGTGAGGAAACTGATGACATGTTACTTGCCCAAAGACATGTAGGCCATATCAGAGTCAGGATTTAAACCTAGATCTTCTGATTCCAAACTCAGCACTTATTCCACTATATTGATTAGAAATAACATCATTGATTAGAAATATGTATTACTGGAAAAAGGAGGTGGACTGCTCATGCATTGAGGGCAAGGATAAAGAAATGGATTGTCTATGTGCCCCTTTGGTATCCACATGATGCCCCAGCACATTCAGAAGATCCACTTTGGAATATTTGTGGAAGGACATGGATAAGCTCTCATAATGAGAGAGTAGGGATGGATTATAATTTGCATCTCATCCATATTGAGGAAACAAAAGATATATTAAATGTCAGTTTTCCCAGTCTCCATAAGACCATGGGCATTCTACTCCTGTTTTGGGCTATTATGTCCTAATATATAAAACGTCTACCCTAGATACTCTATAGGATGAAAAGAAAATGAAATAATGGGATACAAAAAAGTTCTCAAAATTGCATTCTACACACTATTTCATGAAACAGTGACTTTAGTAATCCACTCAATAGGGCCTACACTTTGAATAGTTTTCTAGAAATGGTGATGGTTTCATATTAATCCTTCCCCCCCCCCACATTCTTCAACCTACCCTTCTCTGTAATTGATGGCACACTTGTTGGGTGGCTGTCCAGTCTTTGGTAAAGGAACACAGTGAAACAAACCATATCTTAAAAGAAGAGAACTATTGTTTTGATGTTATTGATGATATCTACTTCTTCAATGGATTAGTGATTTCATTGATGTAGGCCCCCCTTCCAATTACAAATCATAACCCACTGATGGGTTTTCATCTCATGCAACTTTTATCATTTGTTCATATGACAAGCATTTGTTATGTATGGGTGTTATCTATGGATGCAGCTCTGGGAGTCATCTACAGACAGGTGATAGTTGAATCTGTGAGAGCTAATCAGATCACCAAGAGGAGAATGTAGACATAGAAGAGCCCTGTCTTGCCCCTACAAATAAGGGGAGGAACATGAATAATAACCAAGAAAAGGGGATTATGAAAAAACAGCCCAACAAGCAAGAAGAAAACCAGGAGAGAGCAGCATCACAAAAACTTAGGAAACAGAGAGTATTAGGAGAAGGTGGTCACTAGCATAGATGCTACAGAGCAGTCAAGAAGAATGAGGACTGAATAAAGAACATCAAATTTGGCAATCAAGAAATCATGCAAACCTTGGATGCAACAATATTCGAGAAATGAGGGAAAGGAGAGCAAGTAGAAGGGACAACTCCACCAGTTTGTGGTTTAAAGGAATTGTAGGGTCAAGTCACTTTACTTTTTTAGGGATGGATGAGATGAATAAGTTTGTAACCTGTAGGAAGGAGTTAATAGATAATGAGACAGTGATAATTAGAAAAAGAGGGAGAGAGAGAGAGATGGGGAGAGAGAGAGAGAGAGACAGAGACAGAGACAGAGAGAGAGACAGAGACAGAGACAGAGAGAGACAGAGACAGAGACAGAGAGAGACAGAGAGAGAGAGAGAGAGAGAGAGAGAGAGAGAGAGAGAGAGAGAGAGAGGACAGAGAGAGAATATGATTATGATTGTGGGGACAAGACAAGTTTCAGGAAGAGATGGAATGAGCAAAGTATCAAGGACACAAAAAAACCATATTATCCAATAAATATTCCTCTAGAGCCTAGATCTTTTAACATTGTGCTAGTATCATATTCTAATAAATAAGAAGCAAAATAAAATATTATTACTGCATTATTATTATGTCAAGAAACTTGTTCTCAGGTTGCAAAATATCTATGTGTTCTAAGATCTTAATGTGTCCTTTCAATGACTTAGTTTCAAAGCCCCTGAAATGATGATAGCAGCAGCTATCCTTTGAGTCGAATATAGTACTTGGAGTTAGAACACCTAGATTTTAATCCTACTTCAGTATCTGGAAGGGTTCGAATTCCTTAATTTCTCATTCTCAAGCTTCTTGTCTATAGACTAGGGAAAAGAATACTTCCCTTACTATTTTCACAGGGATGTTGTGAGAACATTTACATATCTTAAAATGTTGTGCGTATTAGATTATGATAGAATCATTATCATTATTGTTATTATTATAGAGGTGATGTGAAGGGAAATGAATTAAAAGACGTGGAAACCCTTAGGGTTTTTGGTAAGAAACGTTTCACGTAAAATCCACAATTAATTTTCATCTATTTAAACAAAGGACTAGCCAGAGGAAGAGCCATCCCTCTTTTCCAAGGCTGACCCCTCCATTTTTGTTCTTGATTCTATCTTCCTGAAGGTCCTTATTTATTCTTCTTTCCCTGGCAGCTTCAATTTTTCCTCCATTGTCTCTTTCTTCTCTATCTTCAAACATTTCCAGATCTTCTGTATCCTCAAAACAAAACAATACAAAACAAAAAATCCTTTGTTTGACCCTGATGACTCTTCACAACACTGTATTATTCCTCTCTTACTAGTCACTGTCAAAGTTTTGGAATGTGTGGTCGATGCCTGCTTTTTCTCTTTCTTCAGGTCTCATTAATCAACACCAGGACTTATCTCCTGCAATCAGTCATCTGTCTTCATCACTACTGAAACTGGGCTCTCAAAGATCATCAGTGAATTTGTCCAATCCAGTGGTCTTTTCTCAGTCCTCATTCTCCTTGACTTCTCTATGGTATTTTACTTACGTGCCTCTATCTTAAAATTCTCTCCACTTTGGGTCTCTGTGACTTTGTTCTAACTTGATTTTTCTCCTAACCCTCTGACTACCTTCTCTCTGTCTCCTCTGAGGGCTCTGGTTATCTCCTGATCCCAATCTGTGTTTGTTTCCCAAGGTTTAATCCCTGGGTGGTTTGATCTCCCTTTTTGTCCCCTCCTCAGAGAACTCATATCCATACGCTTCCACCTCTGCAAAGGTTTGAGAGGTTTATTTTCTCAACTCTTCTTTGGGGTCTTTTTTTTTAAACTCTTCTCTGAGGGTCATGCATAGATTTATAATTTAGTTTACATTGTTCTTTCTCTTCAAATAAATACATATATTTATACACACATACATGTATGTGCACATACATATCTGTGCACACATATACATATGTATACAAATATACATGTGTAACTATAACAATGGTAACTATAACCATAGCACTACAATATAATAATATATAACAGCTATGTAATTATATGTGATAATTATGTAATTATGTATGGCTACATATAAAACTGCACACATGTGTATATATTTAAACTTCTATACATAGACATAAACATTGTTATAGATATACACAGCTAGATGGCATAGGGGATAGAGCACTGGGCCTGGAGTCAGGAAGACTTGAGTTCAAATGTGGCTTCACACACTTATGAGTTGCATGACTGTGGGCAAGTAACTTAACCCTGTTTGGCTAAGTTTCTTCATCTATAAAATGAACTGGAGAAGGAAATGACAAATGACTCCAATATCTTTGTCAAGGAAACTCCAAATAGGATCACAAAGAGTTGAACAATGCTGAATGACTGAACAGCAACATATACATACATACATATTTTTTTCTGGTGTTGTTTTCTTCATTCTTCATCTATTCATGTAAGTCTCTGAATTTAAAGAACAATGTTCAATTCTTAAGGAAATTGTGATAGTTTAAATACTTCAAAATGGAAAGGAAGGGAGTGATGGGGACACAATGAGGCCTGGACAAAGTAGATGCCCTGTCTATACCTCACTGGCTCCTAGTTATGGAAGGGTCTTTAGACATGTAATGTACAAAGAGTCATGCAGGATGGAGTAGAATCTAGGAGACTATTTGAGATTTGCCTTCTCTTTAGAACATGTCTCAATGCTGCTGTGGGCTGGGTGTGGAGGGTGAGAAGTAGTGTTATACAGTAAGTACAGAACCCAGTTGAAGCAGAGGTCTAAACTAAACCAGAAACCATGGAGACCTTAAGAATGGCATCAGTACAACCATATCAACATTCAAAGATTGACTTAAAGCACCTCCAAGATATAAAACCAAAAATGTCACATGTAGCCAGTGATTCTTGTAGTCAATAGGTAAAGTCATGGTCCACCAGGGGGTCTACCAACAAAAATTTTTGCTAAAGACTTACTAAGAGATTCATCAGATATTCATAATAATTATCTGTTTCGGGAATGAAAGGTTGTTATCTTGGGAGGAAAATCCAGGAAATTATGCCAGAGATTGACTGCATGTCACAAGGTAGATTGTTCTTATTTGTGGGGTTGGATAGACTCCCCTCATGATCTTCTATTTTATGTGAAAGTAATTGAAAAGATAAACTGAAGAAAAGTCTGGAAAAATGTTCTGTTGAGTATGTTGCTATATGAAAACCTAGAATACTCCCTTAACCAGAGATATACAGTTCGTCTGGAGAGAGATTTGTGGGGGATTGGGAAAGGGACTGAGGGAATGCAAATCTTTACAAAAATAAAAGTGAAAAAGCAATTTCTTCTTGAGAATTAGGCATTAATCTTAGAGAAGGGCAACTAGGATAGACAAAGTTACTGGAGAATTTACACATTATAGGAAGTTGCAAAACCTCCTATTATCAAGCTAAGAAAGAAAAAAAAAAAGACCAAAACATCTTGATTTAAATATTTAACTTTATGGAGAGTACAAAAAAAATCTGCCAACTAATATGGAACAGAGGGTCACATTGTGAAATTAATAGCCATTACATTTAAGAAAGAAAAGCTTTCTATGTCAGTGATAACTGCAGGAGGGCAGGGAGTTAAATACTACAGGGTTAAATACTTAAACAATAAAAATCAGGGTAACACTTATTCAGCATTACCATTCACAGTGAATTGGGCATCAATGAGGATGACTCCATACTTTGCTTTCAAGTTTCAATATTGTACTTTTTTGGAGGCCTCAAAGAGTCTTTGAGCAGCAGAAAAGAAAATATAGAAAGTTACCTCCTGGTGAGTCAATCATTTTATGGTACATATTGCACTTTACAGAATGAAATGTAACTATTACATACACACATATGCATACATAATGCATTATACTTTATAAGGTACTTTCTTCACATAAATCTATGAGATAGGTAGCTTACATGGCAGCTTACATATTGGCAGCTATGTGGCACAGTGGCTAGGGATCTGGATTCAGAGTCAGGAAGACATGAGTTCAAATCCTGCATCAGACACTTGCCCAGGTGTGTGACCCTGAGCAAGTCATTTAACTTGCCTGCCTCCATTTCCTCCTCTGTAAAATGGGGATAATAATAGCCCTTAGCTCCTCCCCCAATGCTTTTATGAGGAAAAATTTAGATAATATTTGTAAAGGGCTTTGCAAACTATATAGATGCTAGCTAATAGTATTATTATGTTCTCTGAACAGATGAGGGAACTGGAATTCAGATAGGCTAAGTATAAGAGCTATGACTAGAACTCAGGTCTTCTGCCTCTTTGCAACACATCATAGTTTGATAAACTAAGGAAATGAGTTAAAGGGAGTAGGCAACTGTAAGATTTGGGGATGACAGCATCATAAGACAAGAGAGTGGGAGAGTTGGTTGCAGTTGGTGTTTGAGGGAGAATTGACCTTGGACTCTGGCCTATACTAGTTGCATGACAACTGGCAAGTCCCTTAACCACTCAATTAAATATGTATGTATATATAAATGTATATGTGTGTATGCATGTGTGTATATGTATATATGTATATATATACATATATATGTATATAAAATTCTTTTAAGACTCTAAAATGTCAGATTAATTTATTTGATTCAAAATTTCTACCTTCAGATAGGTTCATAAACAAGAATTCCATTTTCTGTTTAAAAATATATACCCGGAAGAGTTTCCCCCCAGTTCTTTTTAAAAATCCATTTTAATATTTATATTTTTGCTGAGAAGGAATAAACCACTCAGGTCACTTCATTATCTCCCTTTACTAGGGAGAATTTGAAAGCCAATGACTGGTACACATGTATGATTTTGTAGCTGTGGGTGGTTGGTGAAATCACCTCGGTTTTCATAACACTGTTCTGGTCCATAGTGGTGCAATAGTGGCATGAGGGAGTGGGGAGGACACCACTCTTGCAACAGGTGTCACACCAGGTGGACCTTTGGCCTGGTCCTGAAAATAACTGACAGTACAATCATTAATCTTTGGTGTAACTTTCCATTTTATTACCAGCACAACATAATGACCTAATTATTGATTAGTGCCATTCTTTTAATGCAGAGGGGCGCATAAGACTTGCTCTCCCTTCTCCTCCCTACACACCTTATTGTTGTCAGGTTGAGTTAATGTTCAACTAAGAATCACTTGGCATGTTGGAGAAGCAAAAAGATACGGATGCTTAATTCTTTATTAATCTCTTCTTCAACATAATGAGTAGAGGTGTAAATATTAACACCTCCAATTTTTTAAACACCAGTTGAAACTACCAGCCATAATTCTACTTCCATAAAGGCCACTTACTTTGTAAAAATAATAACACTAGACACCTGGCCATTTATGCATCCATCATTTCACTCAGGCTCTTGGTTTACCCATATTTTGGCTGCTAAGCTTCCTACTTTTCTGTTTTTGAAATTTAAACTGTTGCTCTTTTGGCCACAGTTTACATTCTTTAAGCCTTTTTAATGTTCACATGAAATAGACTTATTAATTTCCTTTGGGGGGGTCATTATTTCTCCTTTAACAGTTATGATATTTTTCTTTGGAATTTTTTTAATATCAGAATTTTCATTGTAATCACGGTGGTAATTGACAGCTTTATAAAACCGGGGGGCAGAGTTGAGATCTCTTTCTCTCTTCAAACATTCTTCTCAATCTGGAGCAATATCTTTTTTTCCCCCTTTCTTTCTTTGCTGTCTGAGGAAAGGCAGAAGATCAGAGAGCATTCCTGGCGGTGGTAGAATCTTACATTCCATTGTAAAGGTGAGTTTACACAGACCGTGCAACTAAGTATTCTGTGAAAACAATCGAAAATGACTTCACATTTTCTTTTCCTTCCTTCCTTTGCAAATCCTTGGCTTCCATAAATCAGGAGGAAAACTTGATGGTTTTGAGAAAAAAAAAATCAGAAATATTTGTACCCACTTTTTAATTGTTGATGTGCTGATGTCAAACTGCCGTGTAGGGTATTTTTAGTATCTCTCCCCATGACTGATGGTGTGTAGAAATCAGAAGTAAGGGTATCACTTCTGGCAGAACTGGAGTGAATTAGAAATTCTGTTTTCCAAGCCATTTTAAAATATTCACTTTTTAACCTCCTTTTAAAGCTGCCTCTTGCTACATTTTGCAATGGTAGGGATTTAATGCATGATGCCTACACATGTGTACATAATATTCTCTACCTTTTGTCTTTAATATTCCTTGGTTTTTAATTATTAAAGATAAGTATTTGAATTATAAATATTCTAGTTATACAGGAATAGGCAAAGCAGGCATATACCCTCAGGCAAAATTCTTCCATTATCCATAATCCTTCTGTGTCCTGCCTCCATTTCTCTACCTCCTATCTTTATGTCTGCCTCAAAAACACACACAGAGGCATTCTTTTAAAGCAACCTTCTCCTCCCCACTTAAACCATAGAAATCCCTTCTCAATATGTATAGGGGCCTCTTCCTTGAAGTGGGATGTCATACTTGTCCTAAATATAACAAAGTGCTATCTTCAAGGCATTTCTGCATCCAAAACACTCCCCGGAAACCTGCCGAGCCCTCCCATCTAACCCGTCTGAATGTCACAAATCATAGCACAGAAACTGCTTTATAGTGAATCATTAACATTGTCAGGAATGACTTGGCAGAGGAAAAAAAGCTTTCCATTAGAGAACTGAGGGAGAATATACAAATGACAGTATTGTCACTTCTCTCCTATTGTTTCATAAAGCTCTGAACTGATTAGTAACAGTTTATTACAGGAGAATGTGAAGTTTATTATGTGGAATGCTGTACATGATGCCCGTGTATATTTCTCAACATCTTTTCATGTATGCTCAGAGTTTCACAGAGACTTTGGGTGAGCTTCCTTAAAATGTTTTTAATATGGATCACTGTTTTGTTATTTGGAAAAGTTTTGTAGGATAAGGCAGGAGGCTGCAAAATGAATACATAAATGAAGGCAAAATATGGGTAAGATTTTATAGCCACTTGGAGCTCAAGATAGCTGAATGATCTTTAAGTGAAATATCTGTTTTGTGGATTATTTGCAAGGACCCTAATTCTCCACCTTTCCCTTCTTCTATTCCCCTACTGAGGGACTAGTAATGGGGCTTATGGATGTAGTGTAGGAAAATCTAAATCAGGGATTCTTAACCTCAACTGTGTCATGGACCCCTTTGGTAGTGTGGTGAATGAAGCCTATGGATCCACTTTCCCCTTCTCAGAATAATGTTGTAAAGTACATAACTTAAAATACACAGGCTTACAAGGGAAACTCATCATATTGAGATAGAAAAGTAGTATATTTTTCCTATCCAAGTTCAAGAATCCTCTGAAATCTATCCTTGTATTCTAGGTTAAGAACCTCTCATCTAAAGATCTGAGTGTGTGCTTCTATCAGTAGGTCACAATGAAAAAAAAGAACATTGACTCAAGGGATGTAAATTCAAATACTACCTCTGATGCCTTCTACTTATGTAACTTTGGGTAAGTCTCTTAACTTCCCTCGGCCTCAGTTTCCTCATTTGTAAAATGAAGGTGCTAGGCTAGAAGGCTTCTGAGGTCCCTACCAATTCTGGGTCCATGGTCCCATGGGCCCATCTCACAGTTAAGGATTAACAAGTTTGAATTATTCGTAAAAACACCTTGACCAAGTAGAAAGTGTTCTAGATTTGGAGCTGAAGAACTTTCCACTTACTGCCTGTGTGATCCTGGTCAAGTCACTTTGATAGCTAGCACTTGTATTGTCTTTTAAATATTGCCAAACACAATATTCATATGCACATGCATATATGTGTGATACATGCATATTATATATAAGGATAATCATAGCAGCTATCTCTCAGGGTTGTCATGAGTACCAAATAATATTATTATATTATTATTTAATATATTTATTTAATATAATATTATTGTATTAAATATTAATGATAATATTCAATAATATCATTATATGGGATCTATGTACTATTATTGTTCCTATTTTTATAGATGAGGAAACTGAGGCTGAGAGATATAAAATTACTTGCCTAGACACACATTTAACAAGTGTCTGAAGTATGATTTGAACTTAGATCTTGCTGACTACAGGTTCAGTGCTCCATTCACTATACTACCTAGTTACTGAAGCTCTTAGGGCCTCAGTTTCCTCATCTGTAAAATAAGAAATTGGATGAGATGGACTCTAAGGTCCCATTTAGTCCTGTGTTTTTCTATTTAATAGTGTCTCTTTCCTCCAATATTAGCTCAAATAATCAAAGCCTGGTTGTAGACTATTCTTTCTTGTCTTTTAGGCTCTGCCTGTGTGTACATGTGGCTCCTAGAATGACATTTTGACAGAACCGACCAGACAATCGAGTCAAACAACAGGTCCATTCAGTCTCTGAGCCAGTTAAACTGATTGTTTTTCTCTGATTTAGAGTGGCTGTTATTTTTGGCATCCTATAGCTTTAGCTTTAGCCATTGCCCTAATCTATTAGATTAAGTTTACTAACGCCTGTTTACTGATGCTATCTCAGAGAAAGGTTAAAAACTCCACAAGGTTCTTATCAGTCCTGTTTCTCTGATTCTGGATGGAACAGAGCATATTCATGCTAGAGAAATGTTTCACTCCTCTTTGCATATTAAGTATGCTAAAGGAAAACTGGTCTGATCAATATGTTTTGTGTGTGTGTGTGTGTGTGTGTGTGTGTGTGTGTGTGTGCAGACACATGCATATTATGTCTATGTTGTAAATTAAATTTACTTCCCTCATAAAAAAAGAACTGTACCACATTTTAAAGGTCTGCCTATTCGTGGAGATACAAATATGCTAAACCACAAGCGGTTAAAAACCAAATAAAGGAGTGCAAAGAACTCCAGCACTCAGCCAGGAAGATAGACAGAGCTAATTTGCTTTGACAACACTGGGGCCAGCCTTACCATCTTGCTTCTGGCAGGGTTCCCACTGAGGTTCATGGGAACTTTGCCAGAGCAAGGACCAAAGGATGGAGGCCACAAGCTTTCCTACGGTGGAAAGACAGACAAGCTAAGCTGCATTCCTCAGTATTCCCCTTACATTTTCACATGAAATTTTATATAGAGGCAGGCAGAGACTTGAAGAAAACCAAGGGGCCAACAAAAAAAGAGGAAGGAAGGAAGAAAAAGAAAAGGAAAGAAAAAAGAAAAAGCATCTCTAGCCCATCAATCCCCTGTTGGTCAAAATCATAACTAATGTTTCTTTGCAAAGTACTTTCCCCACAGTGGCCCCAGGGGGCAGGTAGCACAAATATTATTATCCCCATTTTGCAGATGAGGAAACTGTGAGTCCTAAGACGTTAAATGGCTTGTCCGTTATTGAGAAGCTGATACATGTCTGAGCTGTGACTCCAAATGCTCCAAGCTTTCCACTGTAACAGGTTGCCTCTGGTAATTAACTGGACCTGCCTTATCACATCCTTGAGTACAATCATGGGGACAGCTTTTCCTTCCCATTCTATGGGACTGTGCAAGATTTTACCCAGAGAAGAAGTGTCACACACCATAGGAATGACAGAGAGCAGAGAATTAGCTCTGGAAATGGAGAGAGTCTTTACTAAAGACTGAAACAGTTGGAGAAGGTAATCATTTGTTGGTATTTCCAAAGATGCTGTGTAGATCTTGCTGCCCTAAAGGGTGGCAAGATACTTTTGGTAAGCTATGGGAAAATAAAAGCAGATTTTTGGTTTGTTTTTATTTAATCCCCAAGTAAGACTGATCTTTATGCCTAGACAGACTAGAGAACTATCTTTGAGGTTTCAAAGAGCCAGGAAAATTCCTCCTCCTCCTCCTCCTTCTCCTTATCCTCCTCCCATCTGCTGAATGATACCTGAAAGTCCTGTAACGGATCCCAAAACCTCATTCCCAAATAAGAAAGAAGACTTGTGTTTTTAATTCTCCCAGGAGAGATAACTCACTACACATTCATACTAAGGTGTGAATGATCCATATCAGACCCTTTATTTAGCAGAGGTTTTGCAAAGTTAAAAGAAAATTAATAATAATATTGGATATCTGGTAATAAATCTATCAGGTCCTATGTATTCTCCTGGGTTTGAGAGCACACAAGGAGAATAAAATGGTTGGGGGGGGGGAAAGTACGTGTGGAAAGATTTAAAGTTTCTGAATCTTGGAAATGATGGGACTCAAAATCTGACTCAGGAGAGTTGAGACCTGTCCTAGCTACTTACTAGTTGTGTCACTTGGGGGCAGGTCAATTAACCTGGGTCTCACTTTCCTCATCTGATGTATCTGAGAGAGGCAGAAAGAGTTCTGGACTTAGGAGTTCTGGAAGTAGGAGAGACCCGGCTCAGGATCAGGTCTCTGATGCTAACCATATGTCTCTCAATTTCTCTGTGGCACAGTTTTCTCATCTTTAAAATGAGGATTATACTAATGATAGTTCTTCCTTAAAAACATTGATAATAAGAGTAGTTATATCTAGCTCTTATATAAAGTTGTAAGGTTTGCAAAGTGCTTTACATATGTTATTTCATTTTATCCTCACAACAATCCTGGAAGGATGGTGTTATCATTGCACCCATTTTACAGATGAGAAAATGGAGTCCAAGAAAGGTTAAATGCTTTGCTAAAGGTTACATGATTAGTAAGCATCTGAGGTAGAATTGAACTCAGGTCTTCCTGACTCTTAGTCCAAGGCTCTATCCTCTATTCCCTAGAAGCCTTTCTTATTTCTTACAGTGTTGCTGTAAGTTTCAAAGGAGATAATGCTTTAAATGTGCTACATCACTATGAGATGAGCACTTACACCTGTAATGTTAATGAGATATAAGATATTCCTAGCCCATTAATAGGCCTCATGGAGCCCATTACAGGAATCTTACTTAGGGGAGACTTGCTTGTAGGAAGGCTTTCACATCTTTTGCTAATTTCTAAGCACCGAGTCAGGGATTGTAATGTTTTCTGGCTCTGAGAAGTCGATATATATCCTGAGTTTGAATTTGGAAGGTGGGCTCACTTACAAGAAGGATCTTGTGATTCCCTAGTCGAGATTCTGGGTGGCCATATGTTCAGAGCTCCACGACTGCTCAGATGTAAAGTCTCTCTTGATCTAGGGATATATGTAAAGTGTATAGTTGATTCGGGCAGTTGGTCTTTATTTCTCTTACATTTTCTCTGTATTTTCTCTCAAGTTCAGAGTGCTGACTTTTCCCCTGAACTGGTGAATGTAATTAAAAAAGACTGTAGACCCCTTAAACAGCTATCTTTCCTAGTAAAGCAGATCTAGGAACCTGTGCTAGCAGCCATCCTGGGTATGCCAGTGTGGTTGCCACTACAGCCTCCGGAATAGGGTAGAGGACAAACCTTAGAGTATGGCATACCCAAGTCCAAATCTTGCCTCTGAATCTCATCAGCATTGGGACCATGAGCAAGTTTCTTTACCTTTATGTGCCCCAGATAATTCTCTAAGTAGAGACTATAAATGAGAAGAGTTAGTTGTCTATTTGTATCAGTAAAGGGAGTTTCCCTACTAGGAAGTTCCCCTCACAGGTGAAATTACAGGTTCAACCAAGAAAAAAAAAAATCAGCTCTATAAAATGGGGATAATAATATATCGCCTTAGTGAAATACATAGTTCAAGTAAGAAGCAAATGAGATAAAATGAAAGTATTGTGAAACTCTAGAGTTTCAGACATCTTAGACATCTAAGATGTCAGACACAGGACCTGCAGCAAGCAAAAATCCTGAATGTAATTGGGAATAAGTCAAGATGTGGCCCTTAGAGATCTTAGATATGTCTTACTGGCCCCATTTTTTCTATTTACTTTTGAAAGTACTGTTCTACAATGTAATATAAAAGTGAATTATTATCACAATAGGAACTAGAGCTTTGATTTCATTTGTGTAAGGAACTACCAGGTGAAGTAATTCCCTCCATTAATGAAGGTCAACATATTTTCTACAATTTACAATTTTAGACCTATCTAGGACCCTAAGAAGGTAAGTGACTTATCCAGGGTCACACAGGTAGTATGTGTATAAAATAAGATTTGAACACAGATTTTCTTGGCTTCAAATCAGCTGTCTATTCACTATATCATTCTAGCTCTTGAGTTATCATAAGTAATCATAACCTACTTTCACTAAAATAATATGCCAATGCCTCACTGGGGCATGGAAGAGACTGCAGGTGAGCTTTGACAGATATTATTGAACTGGAAAGGTTTGGAGTCTGGCCCCACCACCCATTGTCTGATAACTCCCAGACTAGCTGAATTCAAAGAGGCTTATCACCAGATGGTTAATTGCCAGGAAATATCACTTTTCTTTTCTCTTTTTAAATTTTTCCCCTCCTTTTTTCTTTTCCTTTCCTTCCGTTCCCTTTCCTTTTCTGTCATGGCTGTACGTGAAAACTAAGGCACAGCAGAATTTAATTTCAGTTACAGTATTGAAAGAAGTGCCGGCTTTGGAGGCAGAGGACCCGAGTTTAAATCCTGGTTCTGAGAGCTCATTACAAATAAGATAATATATGAAAAGTGATTAAATATTTAAGACCCAACTAAATATTAACCACTATTATTATTAACTGCATAATTTTTACCAAGTCACTCAGCCTCAGTTTCCACACACATAAAACGAAGGATTAGATTATGGTGACTTAAATTCTTTTTAGGTCTTATCTTTTGAAATAATAATAATCAACTTTTGTTATTTATTATCAATCTGAATTTTTCTCTGAAAAACATAGCAAAAGATGCTATGTATTTCAGAAAATACAGAAAGAAAAAAACCCAGAAAACTAGCAGCCTTCCTAATAGCATGCACACAGAAAAGGTCTAGAGGACAAATTAAAAGGAAGTAAAATTCTAAACTTTTTTTTGTTGTTGTTGTTGTGATTCAGTTCTGTTCCACTCCGTGACCCCATTTAGGGTTTTCTTGGCAGATATACTGGAATGGTTTACCATTTCCTTTTCCAGTTGATTTTACAGATGAAGAAACAGAGGCAAACAAGGTTAAGTGGCTTGCCCAGGCTCACACAACTAGAAGAAGTCTGAGGCCAGATTTGAGCTCAGGAAGATGAGACTTCTTGACCGAAGACCCAGTCCTCTGTCTACTGTTGCACCTAGCTGCCTCAGATGAAGGGGCTGGACTAGATGTGGCCTCTGAACAATTTTCCAGCTCCAGAATTATAATCCTTTGAACCTATGATTGAACTTGCCCCTGATTTCAGTCAATAAGCTGCTGTCATTAGGTACTGTTTGGGGCTAATTTGAGGAGGTAGGGGTAGTCCAAAAGTCCCAGTGCAGTTTGAAGCTTTAATAGCTTATTAGGTCCTGGAATATATGCATTGATCCTATTTAGAAAATCAATTTGATCAGTAAAGTCAACAGTCCACATGGATTTCACTGAGCCTCCAAATTTTCATTGACCTTATAGTGCCCACTTAAAGGCTTCTGATGGATGGAGGCTGACTAATTCTATAACCAACATATTCAACCTTAGTCCAAGAGAGCTTCCTCTAGCCATGTTACAGGTCTGTGGACAAACCCATAGAATTTCTCAGTCACAAACATCTACAAAAACATCACATCATCAGAAGAGAGCCAGGAGAGTGGGGAGGTAAGGACTGAGGACAGCAGGCTAGATTTGACAGCTGTGTACTTAGACATGATGGGAAAGGAGACACAGTTGGAGGGGAGATGGGAAAAAAGCAAATCAAATATGGAAAAGAGATTTTCCTGACAATCTGGCGCCTCCTAGTGGGGCTTACAACTCAACAAACCACATACCAGGACAAAAATGGGCTGCCTGGGTGGCAACCACAGTCTCAGGAGGCCTTAAACTCTGGGGCATCTTCAAGGATTCCTAAGGAGGCCAATTCTGGGCAGGAAGAGGGATCTGGCCTTTAGCCATTTGAGGGAAATACAAAGTAAACAAGGTGGCTGGACAAAATAATTTTGAAGATCCCTTTCATTGCTAATACTCTATTATTTGATTGTTTTTCTTTTCTCACCAGCCTGGCTCCTACTGGAAGAAAAGACAATTCAAGGCCATCCCTCTGGGGATTCTGATCTATTTTAGTTGTTATCCTGAAATAAATTGAATTCATTCTGTATTCTATAACAACATTGGAGACAATAACAACAATAACAATAATAATAATTCACATTAAAGTTAACAAAGTGCTATTCTCACAACCTACAGAGGTAGCTAGGCCATACATTTTTAACACCATTTTATAGATGAGAAAACCAAGGTTCAGAGAGGTTCAAAGAACTGCCGAGTCACACAGCTAGTAAATGATGGAACTGGGGCTTGAAGGTAAGTTTCTAACTCTTAAAATGACAGTTATCTTTCCTATATCAGACTGTGTCCTAGAAAACGCATCCTGTCTAAAGTTTCCCCAAATTGGCAGGCAATCTGTGCCCCTTGTGTATCCCGAGATTTGATAACAATCACAGAACAAGGTCAACAAATCCACATTTTACTAGATGAGTCACTTTTTAATCTCTCTTCAGAAAGTTCATTTTAAGAAGTAGAAGAGTATACTTGAGAAGGTTGTGAATTTGAGAATCAGAAAGATTTGGGTTTCAAATCTGCCTCTAGCTGAGTGATCGTGTACAAATGACTAATCCCTGTGAGTTTTACTTTCCTCATCTCTAAAATGGGCATAATCATACATATCTACCTCAGAGGGGTTGTTGGATAGGTGAAGTAGTATGCTGTAGTGTAGAGGTATCAAACATGGCCTTCACAGCATTCTTGGATAGGCCCTGAACCAGATTAAAATTCCTTTTTAGTTTGAAAAATTAAAAAATTTTAAAATTCCTTTTTGATTTTAATTTGTTGATATATTAATAAAAAAGATATATAAACATGTGTGGTTTTCTAAGTCAATACATGACCTGTAGGGATCCTTATGTACAGTTTAGTGCCATTCCTCCTCACCCCCATTTCTGTGTGAATTTGACCCCACTGTAGTGGAAAGAAAAGTTAGATTTGGAATTGGGGGATCTGCATTAAATGGTCCTAGATTTGTCCCACTGCTTGACTTGCTCAAGGGAAATCACTTAGCCTTTCTGTTCCTCAAGTTTCTTCATCAACAAAGTCAAGGGGTTGACCTTGATGACCTCTAAGGTCCCTTAAAATCTGTTATACTAAGGAAAGTACAATGCAAATGTCAGTTATTATTACCTCATAGTCATCAGACAAAACACCTAATTAGAAACTGGGATAATCAGCCCTTGACCTGCCTACTCAAGGAAGGTTCTTTTCATGCCCTCAAAAGAGATTCTATTCTGGACTCCCCAGTTCAAGTTTCTGTTCTCTTCCCCATTAAATTCCCTACTACATTTTAAATAGAATAGATCTTGGAAAAAAGTCCTGTTTCATTTAACAGGGACCAAAGAACCCATACAAATAACCACAAGAACTTTAACAAGTCATTTTTTTTGTGGGTCTCCCTCTAATTACTAATCTCTTCTATGCTACTGATCCCAGGACAACCAAGTTATTTCCCTCTCGTTTGGATTGGTATTTGGTTTGTGTTAGAGCACAGGTATCTCTATCTTCAATGATTAGCATCGGTTATTTGTCTTTTTAAATATTTGTCTATTTCAATCAGGTTCCTGGTTGGGGGGTGTCTGCCATATTCATTCAAATGTGGAGACCTTCTTGATACATAATATAGTGTCATGTGAAGGGTAGTTGCTCAATAAATATTAGTTCGTGATAAAATGAGATAAAATGAACCAGGTGACATTTGTCTTCTCCGCCTTTACTTCCTTTCTTGTAAGCACCTAAGATCTCACCTTATCAACACTTATGCTCAGGAATGGGTGGGATATCAGTCATTTCCCCTTCTGTATGAAATTAAACCAGTGTTTTATCTTTGTATATTTTTATTTTAAGACCCAGACTATGACTATGAAGCATTAACTTTAATGCCAGCTCCATGAAAACTGGGAAACGTTTTGGTTTTTTTAGCCCTGGTGCCTAGCATAGTGCTTGACAGATATTGGGCACCTAATAAAGGCTTGTTCATTTATTGATTGTGAACTGAAATTTAGATGACTCAAGGTTTGTGGAGCTTTTTTTTCCTATCCATTGTCCAATTGGGGCTTCACAACCATAGGTATTATTATCTTTATTTCATAGCTAGGGTAACTAGAACTCTCAGGAGAGATTGCAAAACAAAGAACTACTTATTATCAGTTGTGCAAAGAAGGGCTTTGTTCCAAGTTAAAGCAATTTTTAAAGCACCAGCCAAGAAGTTGAATTGATATTTTTTTTTAGGAGGGAAGAGGATCTAAACACATTTTTTCAACCCTGAAATCATACCTTGTAGAGATTCACTGGCTCTGTTTAATGGTAAGGCAGGCCCTGATTGGACCAGTTAAACCTCGATGTTCTTTACTACTTTTCCCAAATAAGTTCTTAAAGGGCTGATGTGGGGCAGAAATAAGAGTATTAAAAGAGACCCCACTAAACGATACCTAAATATAATAATGAAATCTGCAGACAAGCTAAGGATATCTGCTAAATTCACTAACATTTAGAATGAAGAATTTTCTATTTGGAAGGAAGCTTAGAAAATACTGGGCTCAACTTCCTCATTTTTATAGCAAGGTGCTTGGTATATAGTAAGAGCTTGTTTATTCATTTCATTCATGCTGTAGCAAAAAGGCTGATAAATTAGTGGAAAGTGTTCTTTTAGTTTTTAATCTTGAAGCCAACTAGTTATACAATCCTGGGCCTCAATTCCTCCATCTATAAAATGGGGATATCATTTGCAAGATCACCCTCCTGGGGAGCACCTACCCTGGAGTCAGGAGGATCTGAGTTCAAATCTGGTCTCAGACACTTGACACGCTTACTAGCTGTGTGACCTTAGGCAAGTCACTTAACCCCAATCGCCTTGCCTTCCCTCCCCCCCCCACCAAAAAAAAAAAAAAACCACATAAAAAAGATCTCCCTCCTGGGGTAGAAGGAAGTACTCTTGTAACACTGAAAGCACTAAATAATGACAAATTATTTTAAGGAAACTGAAGCCAAGAGGGATTTTGTGACAAAGCTAGAAGGTCCTAGGTTAGTATCAAGGTCTCCTAATACTAAATCCCAGCTTCTTTCCATTCCCTTTCATTATTACATATTCTCTGTTAAGCAGAAATGGACAAGGTAGGTTTTAAACTCTCAATACTGCTTGGCCCTAATCCTGTTTCTATATCAGTTGTAGGGTTCTTCGTACTGGGAAATCCCAAACAGATAGCTTCAAGAGAAGGTAAGTGGTGAATTCTGCCTTTGAACACTAGATTAAACATTTATCCTTAGAACAATCAGGGGCTGTGGCTGGTGCTGAAGGTGAGTTCTCTGACAGCTCTTATAATGACATATGCTTTCCTGGCTGTCATGAAAAAGTGGGAGCATTGCATGGGACAGAAGGAGAACCACCAGCAATACCAACGATTTGGCATCTGAGTGTGTCCCTTTGCCCTTCTAAGTGCAAAAATTTCAACCAGGAGAAGGGAGATAAAAAAAATACATGAGGTTTTGGATGAGACTTGAAGGAGGCAGAAAGCCCAGGGATTTCCCATTTAAGGAACTGAAGAGGGCAGGGGTCATAGAAGAATGTTAACAAAGTCTAACATCACCCATGTGGTATTTTCTCTTTAAATTTTAAGACAGGCTCTCATTTATATGCAAAAAGTGTCAGTGGCCTGGAGAAATATAAACATATGGTCTTAGTACTTACTAGGGAAAAAATACAGTAACGAGTGGTGCACAAACATCTGTATAACATGCTGAAAATCACCATGAGTGCTGAAGAGAAAGCAAGCAGAATGATGGAGTGAAATGAAAGCAGGATTTAGTCAAGTGCCAAACTAAGACGTGTTCTTTCCACTAGCATGTTGCTAGTGAGTGGGATAAACATCATCCTTCTTGCCCCTAGCCACACCCACCTTGGGATCTTAATGAAGTAGCTGTTTGACAAATGGCTATCAGGTGTTACTGACTAACTGGCAATCCCTGGAAATGACCGTCAGAACAAGTCCAAATCACCTGGCAGCTGGTACTTTTTTTCACAATCACAGAGCTGGCAAAATGGGGACAGGGAAGTGAGCTGGCTGATTGTGTGCAGGCTACTTGTTTTGCAGACTAGATAAGAACCTAAAACTATGTGAAGAGAATGCGTGTCTTTGTCTTGTCTATATAAGGGGGTGGGGAGGACCCTTGTCTATATAAACTGTCTAAAAAACATTAGAAGGTACTGAAGTAGGAAATAAATAAGATCTAACATCAGATAGAGATTGATGTATGGTCACTTATCAATATTTATCTGGTGAATTCATTTTTACTGATGGTGGTTTTTACAGTCAGGGTCACATTTACAGGTATACAAAGTGATTTCACATGCCTTCCATCCTCCACACTCCATACCTCAGACTGTTACCAGAGATTCAACTACTTAAACTTTGTTCACTTGGCTTAATGTTTTCCAGCCCAGTTAAAATTCAAATTGTGGCTCAAGTCAATGAATCAAGTCAGCAAGCACTTATTAAATACCTATTGTGTACTAGAAACTGTTAAGCATGCAGGATACAAAAAGCAAAAGCCCAGTCCCTTCCCTTAAAGAACTTGTAATCTAACGGGAGAGGCAACATGCAAACAAATATGCATATGTAAAAACAAGTGTATGCAGGCTAATTTGGAGATAATCACAAAGGGAAGGCACTGACCTCCAGGATTTTGGGAAAAGTTTCTTGTAGAAAGTTGGATTTGAGCAGAGATTTGAAGGTAGCAGATAGTGGTAGTGGTATGGTGGCCATAGTACTTTAAGCTGTTGTTAGTCATATACACTGTTGTGTTAATGAGCTGATCAGGCTTTTAGAGAGCAGATTTTGATGAAGAAAAGGAGAAAAGATAACATGAAAGTACTTACTGGACACTAAGAAAACAGAGAGGGAGAATTATCATGGAAATTGTTGTTGAGTTGTTTCAGTTCTGTGAGACTCTTTGTGACTCCTTTTGGGATTTTCTTGGCAAAGATCCTGGGGTGGTTTGCCATTTCCTTCTCCAACTCATTTTACAGATGAGGAAACTGAGGCAATCAGAATTAAGTGATTGCCCAGGGTCACACAGATAGCAAGCATCTGAGGCCAGATTTGAATTCAGGAAGATGACTCTTCCTGATTCTAAGCCCAATACTCTATCCACTGGGTCACCTAGCTGCCAAATCAAGAACATTACAATGGCACATAAAGGAAAAGAATTAGGATGCTCAAGACTCACCTAGCCAATTTAACAATCCTTTGTAAAACAGCTCCTCCTACATATAGAGGTAGGCATTGCTTTACATTTGACAATAGCAGGTGTAGGACTCACAGATGGTATATCTGGGTAAACCACCAAGTGGTGACCCCAACTCTGAATTTCTGACTCAAATAAATGCAAATATTGGAGCAAAAACTAGCACTCCTGAGCTCCTTTCAGCTCTTCTGCATATTTGTGGATGGGACCAATTTGGTTTCCAAGTTTCCCCCCTCCTTTGCCTTCCAGTGGCTTTCTGGGTTTCTATTTAAAGATAGGGATGGGGATAGGATCTGTGAATTCATTTAAGATAGGGAACTCCTGGGTAATATATATATTTAAAACTAGCTGATAGTTTCAAAAGTCACTTAAGGAACTGAGTGTTTAAATAACTTATTTAAAACCATACAGTCAGTCTATGTTGCAAACTGGACTGGAATCCAGGTCTTTTTGGCTCCAACGCCAACTTTCTATCCAATGCTGTGGTGCCTCTCTTCTGTCAAAGGGTATGAGTAATTTCCAATATGATGCCCAACAATCTTGGCTAATGTTCCCACCCAAAAGAATACTGTTCTCTTTCCTATTCTTAGCAAACCCAGGAAGCACAATTCATATAAAGATAAAACTAGATTTAATGAAATGAACTCAAAAGTAAAGGGTTAAGGATTCAAAAGCTTGGTGTAGTGGGGTACTCCTTGATAAGTTTAAAAGTTGCATTTTCTCCTTCCGTTCTTTGTCTCTCACTATTGTCACTGAGGGTTGTAGTGACTGTCTTTTAAGACTTCCCACTCAGAAAGAGATTTAAGAATAACCTCAGTTAGTTAGCCAATGAACATTTATTAAACACTAAATGCTAGGTATTGTGTAAGTTCTTTAATGTTAAATTCCCAGAGGCTACCCCAGCCCTGCCTTTCCTTTTTCTTTCTGGCCTCTAAAAGATCCAGGAAATTTCAGGGTAAAGCCCAAGCTCCTCCATTCAAAAGTTATTCCAGCAAGGACCAGGACAGGCCCACACAGCAGAATGTAGGATTATGGGTGCTTAACCAGGCCATTGGCTTAACTTAACCATTGGCACAGAACCTAGATTTGGAATGTGAACTGTCAGGATGAGAATAAATCACTTGTCAGCATTCTTGTACAGTCATCTTTGTATAATACACAAGCCAATGACAGGTGAAGACTCCCAAAGGTCCCGAGGCACCAAGACCCTACTGACTTTTTCCAGTTCCCTGAAGGGGATATGGCAACATAATATGGTGTAGTGAAAAAAAAGTCTTGATGGTGAATCCCTGGACTTGAATCCAAGGCATTTGATACTCTGTTATTTTCTATCTCTGTGACTTTAGACAAATCACCTTCCTTTTTTTTTTTTTTGCTTTTTTTTTGGGGGGGGGGCAGGGCAATTGGTATTAAGGCCAGATTTGAATGCAGGTCCTCCTGACTCCAGGGCTGGTGCTCTATTCATTGGGCCACCTTGCCACCCCCAAATCACCTTACTTATTGTAAATTTTTTATTTTCTCATTTTTGAAACAAGGAAGTTGGATAAGAGATCCTCCAAGTCCCTTCTAGCTCTAAAGTCTATGAGAAGTCTTTCCTTATTGCTAGAAAATTGTCAAATTATTCCTAGAAAATTATCAAAAGTGGCTCCTGGGGAACAAAGAAATTGGACACTAAGGCTTAATCTTCTCTATCAGTTTCCAAGTGCTAGGATCAGAAACACAGAGCCAGAAGGGACTTTTAAGGTAATTTATTCTAGCCTTCAATTTTAAAGATGAGGAAAATGAGGCTCAGAGAGACTAGGTTATTTGACCCCAGGTCCTTTGGAAACACCTCTTTTCAATGTACTCCGAGGCCTTCTATTGCTTTTGGAAAAGGTGTGGCAATCAAGGGCCTCATGGCTCTACTCATTATTATTGTTATTTCTCTGATAAAAAAAAAATCATCCCTGTCTGCCTTCTTCCTAAACACTTTACTTTCCCCATTAAAATACAAGCTCCTTGAGGGCATGCATTATCTCACTTTTCTATTTGTATATCCAGGGCCCATTATGTTCCTGACTTGTATTAGGCACTTAAAAATGCTTCACTCCATTCATTCATCCACAATCATTTGTTAGTCATGTTGTAAAGGGAATCTTTTATTTTTTTCAGATATAGGTTGACCTAAATGTTTTCTGAAGGCTCTTTCCTAGTTTGTAATTACATTAGAAGTTCCTAGAAATTGCTGGATAATGGAGGCATTACTTAGTTTCTTTGAAATGTCCACTATCTTTATTTAGGTTCATTACCTATTCTTATTTCTTGTGAATATTGAAAGAGATCTGTGCAATACTAAGCCCTATGGGACATTCACTGAGAGCTTGAGGTGAATGGGTCCTGGACCCAGGGATAAGAAAGAATGACTACTTTGGTGACTGTGCTCCTGACCTGGGTATAAGGTAAAATCTGTTTACTAAGACTGGAAAGACTTTAGGCTAACTATGGAGTCAAAGTAGTTACTTCTGAGGCAGTTAGGTAGCTCAGTGGATAGAGCTCTGGGCCCAGAGTCAGGAGGACCTAAGTTAAAATCCAAACTCAGGAGGAAATGGAGAAGGAAATGGAAGAATACTCTGGTATTTTTGCCAAAAAAACCCCCCATGGACAATATGGTCCATGGGGTCATGAGAAGTACAACATTAAAGAAAAATAGCACTTTGATTCTACTGACTTTGGAGACTTGTATGTAATTGGCCAAAGAGCCTTCTGAGCTTTGTGTGTGTTAAATAGGGAAATTGAAGTCACCAAACTATTGACCATTTCCAGAAATGTTTTTAGGAACAAAGAAGTGTGGAAAAAATGCTTCCGTGAAAAGAGGAATTCTCATATCTCTAAGGGATAGCTGTGATGTAAATAAAAGCAGTGTGCTCTTCTTAGAGATGCCAGATGCCTCAGTTTCTCCTTTTTGGTAACTCTAGGAGAATTGTCACTCTTCCAATTTTGTCCGAAACCCAGCAATACAGGTTTGTTCTATCAAAGTGAAGACTGAGGCTAAGGATCATAAAGGAATATTTATCCTTTTGGTGCTTGACTTTTCTGGAAAAGGAGATTTGGTCTTATTGCTGAAAAATAATAAAGTCATTTAAAAACTTAGTACTTCCTTAGAGATCTAGAGATCAGTAATGATGTCATTCAGACCCAGTGCAATCTTTTCTTTTCCCAGGAAGGGAAAATTATTGGCTCCAATCGGAATTACACTTGCAGAATTACCACAGTGTATTTTATATTCAGCTAGTTAGCCCAAATAAAAGCAGACTGGGGTGCAAAGCCCATTCTTGCATTCTAGGTGGCCTGCCTCCCTATATTTCATAGAAATAAGATGCAAAGATGCTATGACGCTTCTTTCCCTCAGGGTTAAGTCAACCTAAAACTCTGTCGACAGATTCTCATGGATAAGGTTGCCAACTACGTGTCAGAGAGAATCAGGAAGAAAGATATGTTCACAGCCTCTGTTGATAGCAGGAAACTAGTTGAAGAGATAGACATACCTCCCCTCATTTCTTCCCTACAAAGTAAAACAAAAATCATCAGAAAGCTTCTCAGGGGAAGTGGTATAACTCTACTAAGGTAATAATGCTAATAACCATAGCAAAAACAATAATAGCTAGCTTTTATACAGTGCTTTGAGGTTTGCAAAGCTCTTTACAAACATTGACTCATTTTATCCCCACAACAATCCTGAGAGTTAGCTGTTATTATTATTCCCATTTTATGGGTGAGTCAAGCAGAAGATTAAGTGACTTGTCCAGGATCATACATTGTAGCGCCAATGCAAAATTCACAGTGTGCACAATCACTTTAAATATACTTGCATGGTGCTCAATTTCAAAATATTATAGACTCTCCTTAGAGAAGACAGAAGCAAAACATTTATTCAGACACCAGAAAACTGAGTCCCAAAACCAGTAAGCTGATTCCATCCTAGTAGCAGAGAATAAGCCATAACAGCACAGAGAGCCACAGCATCCTTTAACTTTTGCACAAACCAACACAAAACCAATATTTACTCACAAACCTATCTGTCTCCCTGGGAAGCATGCCCTCCCTCCCAACTGTCTAGCTGGCTCTGACTCCCAGCTTCTTGTGGGTTCTGCTGCACCCTTCAGGAAAATCCTCCCACCACAGGTTCCATGTGATTACATTCAGCCTATTAGGGAACAGAGTTTATTTTTAAAACATGAAACTTCTTCAAATTCCCTTAGGCTTATCAAGGGGCAGGGAAGTTCTTCAAACTCTCATTACCATTACACACAGCTATGTGTCTGAGGCTGGATTTGAACTTGGGCAAGCTATCTAGCCTCTCTAGGACTCAGTTTCCCCATTTCTAAGACAACTGTGGTGGTCTAGGTAATTTTTAAGGTCCTTTTTAGTTTTACATCTATGATCCTTGTGTATAGAGACACAAGGCTAAGTGTACTCCTTGACCCTCTAGCAGGCTGACCAGCTTATCATTTAAAATTTTTTTTCATTATATTTTTCAATTAAAATGCATTCTCCTCCCCTCTCTCTTTCCAATCACCCCCAATTTAAAAGAAAAAAAACAACAAAAGTCTTGTAAAAAATATGCATAGCTGGGGCAGCTAGGTGTCACAGAGAATAGAGCACCCTGGAGTCAGGAGGACCTGGGTTCAAATCTGGCCTCAGACACTGAACACTTACTAGCCATGTGACCTTGGGCAAGTCCCTTAACCCCAAATGCCCTGCCTTGTTCCCTCCAAAAAGCAAAAAAAAAAGCAAAAAAATATATGTATATATATATATATATATATATATACGGTCAAGCAAAACAAATATTCATATTGTCCATGTCCAAAAATATATGTCTTATGTCTCATTCTACATCTTGAATCTATCACTTCTTTGCCAAGAGGTAGGTCTGGCTGATCATCAAGTAAACCTTCTCACCTCTCCCTAAATGGAAGAAAGTGTGATGAAAGCATATTTACTAGCTCAATGACCCTGGGTAACATATGTATAGTGCTTTGTAAAATCTTAAGGCATTATATAAATGTTAACTATAATAATTATTCTTATTTGAGTTATTTTAAACACTTTTTGCTACCTGTTGACCTTGGGTAAATCATTTTACTTGCCTAGACTTCAGTTTCCTTATCTGTAAAATGGGGAGGGTTGAACTGGATGAATCCTAAGGTTTCCTCTGGCTCTAAACTTATGCCATTTCAAAGGGGGTAAATGCTTGGTGAATTTGTTTTTATGTTTTTGTATTTAAAAAAGCAAAACCCTTCTTGCCAGCATCAAAATTGAGCAACCATTAAAAAAATTGAAACCAAACACCTGTGGTTTTGACAACCTCAGAGTCCTGTTTCACATTTAGCTTTTCAGTATTTGGTTTATCACAAACTAAACAAGCAATAATCACATCTGAAGATTTTTCTTACTGGAATTAGGAGGTGGAAGTTGGGATGTTCTTCTCCCTTCTTTATCAAGAATATTTTAAAAGTATCATCAATTTATTCCTAAAATTGATGCCACAACCTTCATCCATCAGGAGATGGAAAAAAAGAGATATTTTCCTTGGTGGAAATTATGGCCCCATGAATATTCACTTGATTCGTTGGTTTGTCCATATTTGGCTTTTGAAGGCATTTTGGTCAGGTTGGCATATTTGGTAAACATGAAGACTTGGCATTTCTGTCCTTAGCATTGCTTAAATTCATTACTAATTCTTATTGTCTCTATGAAACATATAAACTGATGATTCCATTCATGTTTTACTTTTATCTTCTATTAGTATTACTACTAATTATCTTTTTACTTTTATCTTCTATTTACTACATGCTTCCTGAGTGTCTTGCCTTTCACCTTTCTCTGTAATGGTGTCTTCTAGCAGTCACAGAACCCTGTGTTCTAGATCCCTCTATACACCAACTTGAGGATCACAATGTGAGCCTCCTAAGAGAGAAATTGAGTGGCACTCAGAAGCACATATGTTAGATATATCATATGGAGAAAAAATATCTGATCTTCCAGACTTTTTTTTTTTTTGTCACAGCTAAATCTATTTGCAGAGTAGAGATTTGGTCTACTAGCAACAGGTGACACCCTTCCCTTATACATAGTTTTCCTCATACTGGCCCCCAATGAATATTCCATGCACCATACACTGAGTGCTGCACTTTCCCTAATATGTTCATCCTCCTTCTCCCATTTTCAGTCTCAGGTCACAAAACCATGCTCACAATTACTACGCTCTCCTTCCTTGTCCGTGGATTTCTCCTTCTAGGTCAGTGTCTCAGTTGAAGCCCATTGGACCAATCCCGAGACTTGCCATTCCTTAATACTACTGGAGGATTACAGGTACCTACTTCCTTTTGTAGACGTATAAATATCACAAGTATTTCTACTTCTAGGCCATAAGTATTCCAAGTTCGTAATAATAGCACATTGCCTTACATATGGTAGTTGCTTAATAAAAATTTGTGGTGCTGATGGAAAATGAAGCAAAGGGATAAAGCTATCGTGGAAATCTGAATTATCTTGAATTATAGGAAGGACAATAAAGAGAAAGAAAAGAAAATGAGAGATAGACAAGATTTTTTAAAGTGCTATTGTCTTCTCGATGATGGTGATAAGAAAAATATGATAATACACATTCATTAAATATAAGGAAGGACACAAATGGGCAAAAGGAAAGGCAGTTGTCTTCGTCATCTTCAGTAATTGAGTGGAACATTGGTATATATCAAATATACAATGATGTATGTACATTGATGTATACTTGTATATGTCCATATGTCCATATGTAAGTTCCTTGGGAGTAGGGATTGTTTCTTTTTTGTGTCTTTTTCTACCCCCAGATCCCAGTGCATGGTAGACCTTTGATAAATGCTAATTGGTTGATTTGCTGATTTGGAATCTAGGCAAATTTGATAATGTGCCAATTAATCTCTTTTCAATAAATTGAATAACATTGTGATTCTCTGACTTTGGAGTAGTGGTGAAATCAGTCCAGATTTATGATTCTCAATTCTTTCCATCATACCATGCTATGCTGAAGATGGAGATCAGCTCAACCCCAAGCAGAAATGTACTTTCTCTTTCTACAGAGGCCAAGTAAGGAAGTGGTTCAGGTAAAGAGCAGGAGCACCACACAGAGAGAAAAGTTAAACAAAACTTTATTGCAGCTCACTAGGGGAGGAGGAGAACAGATTACAATGGAGGAGCAATCTTGCAACATCCATCGCCCTTATCCCATGGGCAGCACACAGTGGTGTGGTTTTGGACTTGCAACCATGAAATGGAATTTGTACTCTGGAGATTCAAGGGCCCAGAGCCCCTCAGGGCTCAAACTCATATCAAAGAGCTGGTGACAATTTGGCAATAATAAGAGACTGTTTTGACACAAGGTAATAGGGTAATCTGGACCACTGAGATTAGGGTATTTTTTGAATTGCCTAATAAAGAGACAATGATGAGGGGCAAGGACCCAAGAAACCCTATGTGATGGAAGCAGGTAATGCTGGCCTCTGGGCTTATTAGCCTTAGTATACATTCATCCTCCAGAGTGCTGGTGATGACTGGGGCTATGCCACTCAAACCTGTTTTTACTGGCTCAAATTTTCTGTCTTTTTTACTCACTTTTTCTACAGGGTAAAGAAAGTAACTGTTCTAGCTATCCATGCATATATGTATATATCTGTGTATGTATGTGCATATATATAGACATTTATACTGACAGAAATAAATATTTCATATATAGAAAAGAAAATATAACAAAATAATTTTACCTAAAGTTTAATGTATTTGATAAATGTTTATTACATAAGATTTAGAAATTATTCATAAGTAATATTTTTATTATAAATATTGGTGATATCACATAATATATATTAATTTTATATTAAGTGCAATTATGTAATATATAATATACAAAGTTATATTATACATAATTATATATTAATATAATATGCAAATATATTCTACATAAAATACAATATACAAAGTATTACAAATAATGAATAAACGTTTATTAAACACTTGAAATATGCCAGGCCCTGTACTAAACAATTATATATTTAAAAATGTTAAATTATAAATAAAATGCTACATATATACATACATACATATATATTTCAGTGTGGCACAGAGAGAGCTTCTCCATCTACAGTTTTCTATGTCAATGAGTTATTATCTCCTATCCTTATATTTACATATGCATTATATAAATTATATATATATCCTTATATATACATATCCTTGTATATACATATGCATTATATAAATATAGACATACATATACCTGCATATGTATTTTATATATATAAATATGTATTTATATAAATATATTTATATGTATATATATTTATATATATACATATAAATATCTATTTATATGCAGGTACCTGCATATACATATACCTGCATATGTATTTTATATATAAATATATATTCATATAAATATATTTATATGTATATATAAATATATTTATATGAATATATATTTATATATACATAAATATATATTTATATGCAGGTATATGTATGTATATATTTATATAATGCATATGTATATACAATACACACATATATGCACATACATACATATATTTATATATGTGTGTAAGAGTATGTATAAAATACAATTCCAAACTTTTTCCTTCAAGTTTCATCTGGGCTATAGACAGCTTATGGGAATAAGGGCAAACAGACATCTATGAGGTGCCAACTATGTGCCAAGCACTGAGCTAGCAATCAAAGTACTATTAATTAAACCAAACAGAAGTAGTATTAATTAAAAGGTTTAATGAAGTACATAGTTGATCATTTCAATAAGACTTTTTATAAAAGTGCTATTTTTATAAAGGCTTATTTTTTCATTCTTAGGCAACCTAAATACTACCTAACTCTCTCTATGCTTATTTTTAAAATATGCTTATTAGGGGTGGCTAGGTGATGCAGTGAATAGAGCGTCAGCCCTGGAGTCAGAAAGACCTGAGTTCAGATCCGGCCTCAGACACTTAACACACACACAAACAAAAAAACCTAGCCATGTGACTATGGGCAAGTTACTTAATCCCAATTGCCCTCCAAAAAGAAAATAATAATAAAATATGCTTATTAACCCTTTACTGTACCCAAAAGCATTCACCTAATCCAAAACAAAACCATAAAGCAAAAAAAAAATTAAACCTCTTCAACTTGCCCTTTTGTCTTAGCATTTCTGCCCTTTCCTCCCTTAGTTTGATGTTATGTTTTTTTCAATTTATTTATTTATTTTTAGTTTTCAACATTCATTTCCACAAGATTTTGAGTTACAAAATTTTCTCCCCATCTTTCCCCTACCCACCCCAAAATAGCCTACTGAATACCCCTTCGCCCAATCTGTTCTCTCTTGTGTCCACCCTCACCCCACAACTTTATTGTAAACATTTTTTTTTTAAACTTTGAGTTCCAGATTTTTTTCCTTCTTCCCTCCTTACCCACTCCCACTGGGAAGATAGGCAACTCAATATAGGTTGTACCTGTGTAGTTATGCCAAACATTTCCATGGTACTTATATTGTAAAAGGCTAAGTATAATTCCCTCCATCCCATCCTGCTGCCCACCTATACCATTTTCTACTTTGACCTTGTCCCTCTCCCCCAATCTGCCCTCCCTTCTATCATCTCCCCTCTTATCCCCTTCCCCCCTATTTTCCTGTAGGGTAAGATACCCAATTGAGTGTGTATGTTATTCCCTCCTTAAGCCAAATTCAATAAGAGTAAGGTTGACCCATTCACTTTCACCTTCCTGCTCTTCCCCTCCATTGTAACAGTTTTTTCTTGCCTCTTTTATATGAGATAATTTACCCTAGTCTATCTCTCCCTTTCTCCTTCTCCCAATATATTCCTCTCTCACTTCTTAATTTCATTTTTTTGGATATCATCCCTTCCTATTCAACTCAGCCTGTGCCCTCTGTCTATGTATACATGCACATATATATGCACACACTCACATATATATTTATAAACACATACACCCTCCTATACATTCATATATATACATATAGGTGTGCATCTCTCTCTCTCTCTCTCTCTCTATATATATATATATATGTGTGTGTGTGTGTGTGTGTGTATGTATATGCATGTGTATATATGTATATATGTATATATATATTTCCCTTCAACTATCCTCATACTGAGAAAAGTCTCATGAGTTACAATTATTGTCTTTCCATGTAAATGTAAATAGTTCAACTTTAATAAATTCCTTATGATTTCTTTTTCCTGTTTACCTTCTCATGCTTCTCTTGCTTCTTGTATTTGAAAGCCAAATTTTCTGTGTTGTTATGTTTTAAGAGTTTCACAAACACAGAAAAGATGCCTGGTAGGAATCAGCAGGCTAGTGTTGCCAAGGATGAACTGGATTTAAGAAGTGTCATGATAGACATAAGATGGGATATTTAAGATTAACTTTAAAGATTATTTAATAGAAAAGGAAATGAATATCCATAGAGGTGAAATGACTTACCTGCCCAAGGTCACCAAGGATTTAAATGGCAGAGTAGGAATTGGAACCGAGATCCTTTCGTTCCCAAATATAATGCTCTTTCTATTACACTATGCTGCTATTATATCATGAAGAACATGTAGGACCAGAAAAGGAGCTGAGCTGGCCATGTAGCTAGAGGAAAGGATAATAGATGGTCAGTCATCTTTATTTGCTGTACTTGCATCTGTGAAATATTGAAACACCCAGAAGAAGGCATCCAACGTTTTGGGAAGCTCCCCTATTGAAGATTTATGGAAAGACGTTGGCAAGAATGGGCAAGACTGGTTGTAATTGATGCTGGTGAAGGAGACATACATACAATTGATGTTGCTAATCCGTTAAAGTAATAAAATATCTTCACAAAATTACTGGATTGACCATTTTTTGCTGAATTGATCAGTAAATTTAACCAAACATCTATTTTGACTTTTTTTGGGCAAAATCAATTTTACTTCTTTTTTTTTTTTAAAGCAGTTGTGGTTAAGTAACTTGCTCAAGGTTACATGGCTAGTTATTTTATGTGTGGGTGCTAATTTTCTGAGGCCAGAACCGATCCTGGGTCCTCCTGACCCTGGGGCTGGTGGTCTTACTCACAGTGCCACCTAGCCACCCCAATTTTAATTCTTTAATTACTCAGTCAACAAGTAATATTGAGTACTTAAATTCAAAGAGATTACCAGGTGCTAAGGGGTACCCCAAAATATAGTTCCTACTCTTAAGAAACTTAAAATCTATGGGGTGGCTAGGTAGGGCAGTAAATAGAGCACCAGCCCCGAAGTCAGAAAGACCTGAGTTCAAATCTGGCCTCAGACACTTAACACTTAGTAGCCATGTGACCTTGGGAAAGTTGCTTAACACCAACTGCCCATAAAAAATAAAAAATAAGAAATTTAAAATCTAGGTGATCAATCATTTAATTGTAAACTCTTCAAGGACCTGAATTGTTTCACTAGTGTCTTTGTATCCCCAGTGCCTGGCACACTTAACAAATGCTTGTTTGTTGATTGATTGATTAGCTAACTGATAACCCATGTTTACACTGACCCTTTTCACCAGGTGTCCCTACCTCTTAGGAATTCAAGTGTGTTGGTTGAGCTTTTATGCCTTTCCAAGAAATATATCATCATATTTACTCCTTACAGACCAAATCATGCTGTTTATGATGTAAAAGATATGTGTTACATAGCTACCCCTAGGTTCCAGAAGTTCTGAACTTTTAAAAAACACAGCATCACAGATATTATTGGAGATTTTCCAATCAGTAAATTTATCAATGTCATTTAGGATAGACAGAGTTGACTGAGGTGTTGAATCACCCAAGTACTGAATGTGGGAGTGGTCTTTTTTTATACATGAACACCAAGACAAATATATCAGTCAGTCTATAGCACTGAAGAATGGCCTAAAAAAGATTAAGTTGACATAGCTAAGCACAAATGGTGAGTTAGGTATTGTAATACTTAGGTGACATAAACAAAGAGAAGCAGTATCAAGAATACAAAGTGGGGGATGGTGCAAGAACAGACACCCAGTCACAAACAGAACCCACAAACCTCTGTGCTCTATGTTGGTTAAGTCCTTTGGACTACTAGCTTCATAAGACACAACCCCTTCACAGTGGGGGAGATTTTGACCCAGGGGACTCACAAATTCACTCAATTGGGCTCAGTTGAGGAGTGAATAAAAGAAACTCACTGTAGGGGTAGAGCTCCTTAGGGTACATGGTCCTGGAGGAATGCCTTTCTTCTGGAACCAAATAGAGACCTCCCTCTGGAATAATATTTCCTTGCTTACAGGTGAACATTAGACTACAAATATAAGACTCTTATCTGATATTACTTATTATAGACCTAGTCTATTTCTGGATAGGACTGATGGGCTAAAAAATATCTTGGGTCCAATTGCCCTATGAAGCACACTGCTCCCAGACCATTGCCTACTTGTGCCCTTGTTTCCCTAGAATATCTTACTGATGTGCCAGCTCACATTTTGTCTTTTTTCTTTAATAATGATTGCTATGTTTTGTTTTTATAACCTCTATTTCCCCCTACAATCCATTATAACACACAATAAAAAGAGATAAGAAAAAACAATTCAGTGTTTGACGTATTCCACACTCATAGGCCTCAATCTTTGCAAAGAAAGAAAAGAAATGCTTTCTCAAATCCCTTCTTTGGATCTTATCTTGATCATTATGATTGCCCAGCATTTAGTTTTTAATATTTTGTTGAGTTTTCCATTTACATCATTGTAATCATTTTGTATATTATTTTCTTGGTTCTGCTTACTTTACTTTGCATCAGTTCATATATCTTCTTATGTTCTCTTACTGTGATTCTTTGATTTTTATTAATCATTTATTATAGTATAGAAATCTCTTGTTATATTCATATACTACATCTATTTATCTACTCCCCACTTGCTGGCCTGCCTTTAACTATACAGCAGAGGAGCAGTCTCTGATATCTCTGTAAATATTTCAAACTATTAAGGCAGGATAATCCTCAAGAATGTTAAGCTTAAGTCAGGAAACTTGGGTTTGAATATTGGTATGATCATGAGTGATTACCTAAGCTCCTATACCCTCAGTTTTATTGTTTGTAAAATGAATATAATAAAACTTGTTTTATCTACCTTACTCATAACAGGATTGTTAATTATTAACTAACAAGAAGTGGAACAGTGAATAGAACATTGAACTTCGGGTCAGGAAAGCTGGAGTTTGAATCCTGTAGGAGTTTGAATCCTGTCTTGAACACTTACTAGCTTTGTGTTATTCTGGGCAATTCATTTAACTTCTCTCAGCCTCAGTTTCTCCATTTGTAAGTGGGGATAATTAAAATAGCACCTTCTTAACAGGATTAAATAATATAAAATATGTAAAATGCTTGGCAAACCTGAGAAGACTAAATAAATGCTAGCTATTACAACTAATTAGGAAAGTTCTTTGGCCACCTTTAAGTGATTTAAAAGTGGAAATTGCTCTTATTAATTATTATTATCTAATCAGCAAAATTAATTTCTGTTGGAGCTTATGGTTTTTAGCAAGATATTCTCTTAAGATACTTAATCTTAATTAAGTATCTTATAATACTCTCTTCCTTGAGAGTAGAGATCATATTTTTTTTACATTTATTGGTATCCCCAGAGTTTAGCCCAGTGTCTGGCAAATAGTAGATGTTTAATAAATATAAGTGGATTGACTGACTGATTCCCATCCATAATTTTCCTTGCAGACCAAAGTCCAAGTTCAATTAACTTACTTAATCCATAATGAACTACTTTTCTCATCTAGAATTAAAATAGTACATAATTATTTTTGGAACTACTCTTTTGTAGCTCACAGATTTATGGGAGAGGCCTTTTAGAGGGGCAGAGCTTTGGAAAAGAGGTCACCTCTCCAGGCGGCTAGGTGGCACAGTGAATAGGGCACTGGTCCTGGAATCAGGAGGACCTGAGTTCAAATAGGGCCTCAGACACTTAACACACACACACAAAAACTAGTCGTGTGACCTTGAGCAAGTCACTTAACCCCAATTGCCCCTCCAAAAAAAAAGAGGTCACCTCTTGTCCACAGTCACTTCTTGTATTCTTAAGGTTCAGAAATTCAATTTTATCAGTTCATTCTGAAGCAATCAGACTCTGGTGAATTGATCTATGCTAAATAAATATGCAAGAGAATGACTAATAAATCAGATTGCAAATTTATTAATTTCTAATGAAAAATACAATTGTCCAGGGGACAAAGCCATTTTCTAATCAAAGAACATCATTGTTGTAAGGGAACTCAAGAGACAATTGAGTCCATCCCCCACTTAAACGAGAATCCTGTGCATAATCTCCCCATATATGGTCATCTAGTCTTTGCTTGAAGACCTCTAGCAAGGAAAACCCAGTTTCTTCATATGTAACATGGTCACACTAACTTCCTCACTCTGGCTGTTGTGGAAAAAAAAAACAAACACTCTGTAAACCTCAGAAGGCAGTAGAAATACAAATTATTATTGTATGTAAAATTGTCACAATAAAACCTGTACTACTTACCTCACTCAGGTTGTTGTGCGTAAAGTGATTTGTAAAACTCACCGTGCTATGGAAATATAAATTATTATTCTGAGATATTATTTTGAAGCTATGTGTGCCTGAGGCAACCTTCCCTACTATAAAATTATATATCAGGGTACCCTTTCCCTTAGACGGGGCTGAGAACACAACAACAAATTCTAATGCCTCAACTTTCTGTCAAATGTTTGTTCCATATATCATTGAGTTCAATTATTAGATAATTGACAAGTTTAGAGAGGTATCACTGGGTGGGCGGTAAGGAGGAAATGTGGTTCAGAACCATAAGTAGGTATTCTGGTGGCCAAGGCAAATTCAGTTTTGGGAACTGAGGTTCCTAGATGGTGACTAAGGACCTGGTAAAGGAATGGTGATGGTTGTGTAATAGCACAACATTAATCTGGTGGTTCTGACACCTATCTTACGGAGGAAACATTTCCTAGAATATCTTTTAAAAAAGGAATGTTTGCCTTAAAAAGCCAAACAGGGCAAATGTTTTAACATCTAAATAACATTGTTTTATTCCGGGTATATGCTGACCCCCAAGTGCAAGCACAGGAGAGATTGAACCAAAAAGGTGGATTAAAAAAAATCCTTTTACTAAGTACCGATGTACACTCTGCATATGTTGACAAGATCTCTAGGTCCCGGTCCATGGGGCATTGAACTGGATAATACCAACAGCCCACACAGTAATAAATTGCTTTCAGGTTTGAGGGTCTAGTCTTCCTTCTCAGTAATGGTTTATATAGTATTTACAAAAAGAAGGCAGGTGTTAGTGCATTTAGCCTTTTTTTTCTGGTTCTACATTACTAGGAGCTAAATATTCACTTTAAATTACTAACATTATGTAGTTTAGTAAGCTCCTTAGAGTTCAAGGCCTGAGCAGAGCAAATAATATCTGTGACATTCCACTCCTTAGTCTTCATCTTAGCATGAATACACCAGGACTGAAACCATGCCTAAGAGAAAATGATGATGACTTAAACCTTAGTTCTAGGTATATATAAAACACCCATATAAAGACATATAAAACACCCAAAGGGAACAGGATAAACAAAGAGGAAAAAAAGCAATCACAGTTAAAACAAAAAGCTACCTCCCCTTCACTATCACTGAAGTCAGTACAGTGGTGGTGTCACTAAGATTCTAAATAGATCAGAAAGTCACAATGGAACTAGAGGCCAGTTGAAGGTAGCACCAGAAACCAGGAATGGCAACCTAGACACCAAGACCAAAAGGTCTTAAATGAAGTGTCTAATCAAAAAGAACTGCAAAAACCAAACCAAATCAAGCCCCCTGGAAGCAAAGCTAAGGATTTATAATCCTCCTGATTGTACTTCATGTCTTGGACTGAGATGATATCTGCCCTCCCCTTGCTCTGCTACTCATTCCATATTCTTTGGTCCCTTGGTTACCATTCTTCCCTCAAGGAGAAATATACTCTCACATTGGTAGATCATACCTCATTTTTCAGAGATTTAAAAAAAAAGGTGACATGAAGCTACCAAGGATAGCTAGCATGTTGGAAAATAGAATTGAGATTCATAACAATATTGACAGGCTACAAAGCTGGGCCAAATCTAATAGATGGAATACATTTAGGATAAGGAAGAAGGCTGAAATACTCAACTCTTGGTTTGCATGTTTTCTTTTCCAAGGAGAATAGACTGTAGATAATATAATGAAATAGTTACTAGGGAATAGGAACCCAAGATGAATCAGGCAATATCTAGTTACCTTCAAAGAATTAGAATCCAGGTGAACTACATTGTCAAGTGCTGAAACAACTAGCATATATGAGAACTGAGTTTCTATTGGCATTCTTTAAACCATTTTGGAGAAGAAAGAGATTGTAAGGATAGTGAAAGACAAATATTTCTTCAGATGTCAAAAAGGTAGAAAGTATAGATATTGCAAGCTGTAAACTAGTGAGTTTGACTTGAATTTATGGCAAATTCTGGGGCATATTATTAAGTGGATGATATGAAAACACTCAGAAAGAGAAGCAATGATCACTAAAAGCCAGCATGGTTTCATCAATAATAGGTCATGCCAGACTAAACTCATTTCATTTTCTGACAGGGTAACTAGATGGGGATCAGGGATCAGGGGAATGCTCTAGACAGTTTATTTAGATTTCAGCAAGACATTTGACAAAGTCCTTCATACTATGCATTTGGATATGATGGTGAGATATAGGCTAGATGGCAGCACAATTAAATCGATTTAGAACTGGTTGGATGACTAGACCCAAAGAATAGTCATTAATTGGATGATATCAGTTTGAAGGGGGTATCTAGCTGAGTATCCCAGGTATCTGGCCTTGGTCTTATGAGTTCAGCATTTTTATTAATGACTTGCCTGAAAGCATAGATGGGATGCCTGTCCAATTTGCAGATGACACAAAGCTTGGAGGGAAATCTAACATGTTAAATGACAGAGTTAGCACTGAGAAAGATCTTGACAGATTAGAATAATGACTTATATATACATACACACATATATTAAAAAGGATAAGTGCAAAGCTCTCCATGGGTTCAAAAATAAATTTCACAAATGCAGGATGGGGGGGTGTGATTAGACTAATTTCTAAGAAAAAAAGACATGAGGATTTTAGTAGACTACAATCTCAATATGATTCCATGCTGTGAAATAATCTCAAAGCTAATGTTGTATAAGGATGTTCCAGATGAGGTTATCTGTTGCCCTGGTCAGACATCAATTGCACTTTTATGCTTAGTGCTGGACATCATATTTTAGGGTAGACAATTCAGGAGAGCATTGGAGCCGTCTCAAACTAGCTCTCAAAGAAGCAATGATTAAATTTCTAGTGTGAAAACTTACACCGTAGAAATCAGCAAATGCTACAAACTAGGGCTTGATTTATTGCTTTGTTAAATGCATAGACAATAAAATAATGAAGAAAATGCTAATAATGCAAAATGAGCTTAAAAGTGTGTCACATGTGCATTTATCCCCCCTTTTTGCTCTGAAAATCAAATGGGGAAATTAGTTTTAAACAGGTTTTTATTTTTTGGACATAGCAAGATGCACTTTTATTCCAATTGTAGTGACTCTGGTGCTTGGTAAATTTCTATCAGGACTGGCCAAGTTTCTTTAAATATTTTATGATCAATTGTACTAAGAGTTGTCTCTTCTTTTTGCCTTTGGCCCTCTTTCATACCATTACTTGATTTCAAATAGAAAATGTTCACTCCACCTATAAATGTAAACCTTCAGCAAATAAGAGTTTGAATGTAATGAAATATCACCAGTTTACAAGAGTTGTTCCACCTTTGCAAAGAGTTTAAAGGGAATTTAGTTCAATCCATACTCACACAGAAATTCCCTCCTCAACATGACTGAAGGTCATCTGCTTGAGATCCTTCAGTGATGGAGGAATCAATCATTCATTACCTCTCCAGGCAGGCCCTTCAACATCTAAAGAGCTCTAATTGTTGAAAAGCTGGTGCATGGAGAGGGCATAGACAGTGGAACATAGTTTACCCACTATTACTAATACATCCCAAGAAGATTAAGTCTAATATCTATTATACATAACAATCCTTAAAATATTTGAAGACAGTTATAATAGACTTTAGTCATAATCTCTAGTACTTTTCACCTTGTCACTCTGATTTGCTTCATCTTGTTTATATCTACCATCAGTTTCTTGATAAATATTTTACAACCAGCTCTCCGAGGGTGGATATTCTCTTGCTTCATATGTCCAAGTCTTTCCATATTTTCCCAAGTCCACCAACTCATTATTTCCTACACCACAGCAAGATTCTAACGTTATACTGCCTAGTTATTTTAAATAGTCCAAAACAACATCGATGAACATCATTGACACAGTGTAATTTCCTTATTTTTCTCTTTTAAATCTATTTTCTCCTTGACTTTGTCCAAGATCATAATTACTACCACTGCTCCCTAACAAATTCTAATCTTGATCTTTATTTTATGTGTATCTCTGCTATCCCTCCTGACTACTTCTACCCACTACCTTGCCCTCCTATTATTTAACCTACCTCCCACCCCCTCCAAGGATCCCTCTTTTATCCTCCCATTCCCATTAATCTAAAGACCATTCTGCACCCCCTTTTAACCTATTCCCTCTCCCGCCTCTCTAAAGATCCCTCCTTTTCCTCTTCACTCCCTATTCCCTTAGCATTCTATTTTTTTCTGAGTTTAGAAGATTTTTGTACTCTTCTATATATATATATATATGTATTGTTCCCTCTTGAACCCATTCCCAATGAAAGTAGGTTTCCAGAACTACCAGCACTTGTGCCCCATCTAATTCCTCTATTTCAGTTCTTCCTCTTGTACCTCATTTGTATAATAGAATTACTCTTTTTAGCTGTTTCTAAGAGATTTTACTTTTAAAATCATATACTCAGGTATACCCAAATCTTTCTTATGAACTACCCAATTACTAATAACAATCTTAGACATAAATTTTACATTTCCTCATAATAAAGGTAAAAAGTCTGTCCTTACTGAGTCCCTTGTAATTAGTCTTTGATTTGTCCCTTATATTTCTCTTCGCTTCTGTATATCAGATCTTCTGTTCATCATTTCTTATGGTACAATAGTATTTTATTACATTCTTATACTGCAACTTGTTCAGTAATTTCCCAATTGAGGGGTATCCCCTCAACTTTTAATTCTTTGCCGCCACAAAGAGTTGCTATAAATACTTTTTATTTTTGTACATGTAGGTTCTTTTCCCTTTCTTATCAGCAAACATTTATTAAGTGTCTACTATGGACCAAGCACTGTGCTAGGTGCTACAGAGATAAATCTCAATGTAGAATGGTCCTTGCCCTCAAGGAGCTTATATAACTAATGAGGGAAATGAAGGAGAATAGTTATTGAAATAAGCTATCAGATGGCAGGCTAGGATGAACTATTATCCCCCCACCTTATCTTTTTCTACTCCCTCTCCTCCATCATATGGGTATGCTTTGTTCCATTTCTCTCAGAAATCATTTGTAGTATTTGTCCTTGGTATACAAATTCCTAATTATAGCTCTGATGTTAGCTCATAGGAAATTCCTTTGGTTTTTGCTTTGTGGTGATTCATTGCTACATTTTGTATACTCACCAAAGATAGTAGGAGGTGCTATTTTATTTGAGGTTCTGTCTACAGATCAGAGTGTTGTCTTGGAGAGAGTGCTTGACTTGGAGTCCAAAGACATAGATTCGAAAGCTACATAACTTTGTGTAAGTGACGTCACCTCTCTGGCCCTCAGCTTCTTAATCTGTAAAATGAAGATACCATTCCAGTGCTGTGAGACACACAGGAGATGATGCAAATGAAACTGCTTTGAGTCATAAAACATTATTTATATGTGAGCGCAGGATAGGGTTTTAATGTGAGTTCCATCAACAACAGTAATTGTTTCATTCCTTGTATTTATATCTCTGGCACCTAGCATAGAGTCCAGCACAGAGTATGAGCTAAATAAATAAATGCTTGTTTATTGATTGTTCCTATCAGTATTTACTGGAATCTTGGACTTGTTCTGTTAAGTATCTACTGCCATCTTGGACTTATCACAATAGCCAGTCTGCACACTTCAATATAATCGGGATACCTCTATAAATGTGAAACAATTGCTAAAATCCATTGCTCTTTGTGCCTGGTATACTGGTAGGAAGGTTTGAGAGGGCCTTAACAGATCAGATTCTCATTTTGTTGGCAGTATGATAGAGTGCATAAAGCTAGTCTCCAGTCCTGACTTGACCACTTTCTATATTGTAAAGAAAGTGATTTGCACACCTTATAGCACTATATAAATGTCCATTATTATTGCTGTTATTTCTCATCCTTCTCATCTTTATATTAGATAGAATTCAGCTAGAAACGATCTTGGGATAAATCATTGTGCAGATATTGTCCTTTTATATTTAATACTTGGTAGACTCTTTCTCAGATGGATAAAATGATTGTTTTCTGCAATTGAATGAAAGCATTGGGATTATAAATTTATCATTCTGGTTGTCAGGGAAATAAGTTTTCTTGGTTCTGGATTCCATTGCTTTTGTTATAGCCATTGATTGACATGGATTAATTTCTCAAAGCAATTATAATTATCAGGTATGTTAGTGCATGGCTGTAATCCCTGCTACTAGGGGAGGCTGTGACTGGTAGGTCACTTGAGTTTGGGAGTTCTGAGTTGTAGTGGGCTGAAATCAATTGAGTGTCTGCACTAAGTCTTGCACTGATATTGTGAGTTCCTGGAAGCTGTGAAGGTAGAGATTTACCAGGCTGCCTGGATGAGAAGGAGCTCCATCAAGTTTTCCAGAAGGGACAAGCCAGCCCCTGTCCAAAATAGAGTAGGCCCATCAGCCATGGAGTTGGGTCCATGGGCATCTTGTACTTCTAGTGTAGATGATAGAGGAGAGTTAAGGATAGGAAAAGAAATGAAAGGAAAGAGAAGGAAAGGGAAATGGAAGAGAGGAGAGGAGAGGAGAAGAAAAAGAAAGGAAAAATTTCAGTTTAGAATCAATGAAAATGTCCTTTTCTATACCTCACTTTTTCTTCATCAATAACTTATTTAAATAGGTCAACCTGAAGTTATTTCATTTCATACCATTTTCTCATTTTCTCCTAGTTTTATATTAGTTTTGATCTTTGTTCTAATGACATGGTCATCTGACTCTGCACAGATATCACTAAGGAATGATTCTCTTAATAGTGATGTGTCATTTCCTGTATAAAAAAATACAGCCAATCTCATCCTTTTTGATGTTATCTAACGCTTACCATATCCAATGACTGCCGGTTTTTAAAAAAAAGATGTTAATGATAACTAGGCATGGGGCTGTATAGTTCACAATTCTTCTACTTCTCTCAGTTCTTGTTCCATAATCAAATATTTCGCTATCCTTTGCATATCCACTTTGGATCAACTCTTTCTGTCTCTCTTTCTCTCTCATATGCATGTGTATTATGTATTATGTAGCTTAAAATATACATATAACATAAATTTAAATTTTGTAAGTCGTTTAGAGAATTTCTACATCTCTTCATCCTTTGCAACACAAGCTGGCACACGAGCTGCAATTATTTTCATGGTGGTCTTTTACATATCATAAGCACTGCCATATGGAATGACCAAATGTCCCATGAAAAGTCATTTGTGTGTTTTGTCTTGTTTTGCTGCCTCAGGACATGAACTACTTTATTTGACTCTCCAAGGAGAATCTGTGATCCATCTTTCTATTTACTAGCACCTTCCTCTTGTCTTTCAGTTTCACTTCTAGCAAGACTGGGGAGATTGATACAATTCTCTCCTCCTCCTCTTTCTGCTACTACTACTACTACTACTACTACTACTACTACTACTACTACTACTACTACTTACTACTATTCATGTAAAGAGATTGTTTTATTTAAAGATATATTATTTACAAATGAAACCATAAAATCAAGGTTGAAAGGCAAGTTCTATTACCCTCTCACTGTGCTGCCCTGGGAAGACATTTCATGTTCCTGTGCCATAATAACAACTGACATTTATTTAATACAAAATGTTTGGAAAACATTTTTCTACTATCTCATTTAATATTCACACCAGCCACATGAGGTAGATGCTATAATTATTCTCATTTTTTTTAGATGAAGAAACTGAGGCTCAGAGAGGTTAATTGATTTGACTATTATTACATCAGCTAGTAAGGATCAAAAGTAGCATTCAAACTCAGGTCTCTACAAATCAATCAACATAGATTTATAAAATGCTTACTATGTGTGTGCTAAGTGCTTAGAATAGAGGCAAAAGACAACCCCTATCCTCAACGAGTTTACAATTTAATGGGAGAGACAATATGTTAGCAAATATATACAAAACAAGCTATCTACAGGATAAATAGGAAATAATTAAAAAGGAGAAAGTGCTAGAATTCAGAGGGTTCACTACAAAAAGCTCCCTCTATATCTGAAAGAGGAAAAATGCTTAAGTTAATGGTCATGAGCTAACATTTATAAAGGATTTGTAAACCACTTAAAGGAAAGGCAGTAATGAAATCCTCTACAAAGTGATATTATTTCACATTCAATTCTTATAACAAAAGTATCCAATGGTAATAGCCCATTAACAGTCACCATAGCCATACATTAAATCACACCAACAATTGAGTACCAACTATATTCTAGAAATGTAGAATACACAAAATTAGACATGGTTCCTGCTCAGCAGGAATACAATCTAAGCATTATAATTCAGCTGTTTGTTCTGTCTCTGGTACTACTGAAAACCCAGTCTAATTTTTATCTGAGTCTCCAGTTATTAGAATGACTTACACAGATTATGTTAAATTATTTCTTGTATTGAGAAAATTGCAGTAGACTGTAATATTGTTAAACACAGTACAGTTTTGCCAGATGACAATTTTTTTCATGCTGCTTTGATTTCTGGGAATCATAATTCAATTCAGTCTTATAAGAAGTTATTCCATGCTCATTTTATGTTGAACACTGTACTAAGTCCTATAGGAAATACAGTCAATTAATCCATCATCAAGTATTAATTAAATATTTACTATGTGTCAAGAACTGTGCTAGATATGAGAGATACAAATATAAAGAATGAAACAAATGTTACTGGCAAAGAGCTTGCTTTCTAATGGACAATTTATATATAAAACAATTATATACAAAGCAGAGAACAATACTGTTCAGCATATGATCAAATGCTAATGACAAAATGTCTGGCAAAAGCAGTAAATGCTTTGGGTGGTCAGAGGTGGAAAAGATTAGACAACTACTACTACTACTACTACTACTACTACTACTACTACTACTGCTACTACTACTACTGCTGCTGCTGCTGCTGCAGCTGCTTCTGCTTCTGCTACTACTACTACTACTATTACTAGTACTAGTATTATTACTACTACTACCACTTCCCAATAATAACAGTGAGCATTTATGTAGTGCTTTAAGGTTTGCAAAGCACTTTACAAATAAGCACTTTACAAAGCATTTTACAAATGAGGAAACTGAGGTTGAGATGTTAAGTGATTTGCCTAGGGTCACCTAATTTGTTTCTGAGCCAGATTTGAATTCTGGTCTTCCTGACTTCAGACCCAGATGTGCTGCATCCGCTCCATAATTGCCAGTAGAACTTAATGATCCTCTTCCCTTAAAAATCTAAGGTACTACCATGAGGTAACTATTGACTGTAACTATCAGGGTAGACAGGAAGTGGGACTTGAGATGGTTCTTGAAGAACTGGAAAAATTTGGAGAGACAGAGAAAGTTATAGAGATTGTTTCAGGCAGGGGAGAACATTTTTATAGAGATGGGAATGAGTATAACTTGAATATAGACTATTAAGAAAATCATTCTTCTGTGTGTGTGTGTGTAAATGTTTATGCAGCTAGGTGGTACAGTGGATAGAGTGTTGGGCCTAGGGTCATGAAGATGCCTCTTTGAGTTAAAATTTGGCACCAGACACTTTTCCTAGCTGTATGATCCTGGACAAGTCACTTAACCTGGTTTGCCTCAGTTCTTCAATATGTAAAATGAATTGGAGAAGGAAATGGCAAATCACTCCAGTATCTATGCCAAGAAAACCCCAAATGGGGTCACAAAGAGTCTGACATGACTGAAAAAAACAACAATTAAATGGAAGTACGTGTTTCTGTGCATGTATGTGTGTGTGTTTACTTCCAGACTATTTCCAAACAAGATGCCCTTTTTTCTACCATTTGGCCTATTCTTATACTATTTCCCTCTTCGATTAGTTATTAAGCTAACTTTAGTATTAGTATTAGCAGCTCCATGCTTACTTTGACCAAAGGTTTCCTGTTAGATATTAACCTTTACATATACGTAAGCTGACAAGGTTCAGAGGAAGAGGTACTTAGGGGTCATATTATCCAACTTCCATTACTTGTTGGAAAACCCCAAAAACTGAAGAGAAGGAAGCAATAACTATGTCATTTAATCTGCAAGTCAATCAGATAATGATTTGAGATACAGTGAGTTTACATTCTAAAGAGACAAGAGCTCTACTCTTAGGGTGTGTGTGTGTGTGTGTGTGTGTGTGTGTGTGTGTGTGTGTGTTTACTGAAAATCACTTCATTGAGTAAGATTTTTCTCAGCAATTCCCAAATAATCTTATATGTCCTGCCTCATGATTGTAAGGAGTTAGATTATGAAGTTTTGGGTTATACCAATTTATCCACAGGAAGTAGGATTGGCACTTAGCATAGTGTCTTTCACATAATAGACACTTAATAAACATTGATTGATTGACTGACTGATTGATTCACCTCTAAAAAGCTCAGATGTTCAGTACTTTGCCTCTTTTCTGAAACAAATGGAAACATTTTAGTAGTGTACATATATGCTCAGTTTAGAAGGGTGATAATTGAATAGGGTAGCTGTATACAAGGGCAACACAGAGAACCTGATGTATGTTGCCCTTTTCTATTGATTCTGGAATTTTCATGGATAACTAGGTTCAATGTAGTGATAATTAGAATAATGCAAATAGCTGTTTCAGTTCCAATTTCAGATTGGAAGATCATCTAAAGTTAGTCTCACATCCTTATTGGCAGACCAGGAGAAGGAGAATGTATTCTAAAAGGAAAACATCTAACCATGATTAAAACAGTGTAGGAATAGAGAAAAAAAATCTCACACACATTCCCAAGGGCTTGCTACTTAATCCCATCTAATCCTCCCAGTGAATGAGGATGTGACTGTGTGTATGTGTAGTGTGCACCTAGAATGTGAGTCCTAGAAAGACTCATACATTAGAATAAAGAAACTCTCTTGTCAGTCAGAGAGAGTAGAAATAATGAATTCATTGCATATTTTGTTTCAACTTTGTCCCTAAACTATTTTACTATTAATCTAAATTGACTTCATATACACACTCCACTAACTGGCAAGAAAATTACTTCCTTCATGGTAGGACCCTCTTCTGAACCATGCTGTGTTCTGAATCATGCTATTCCATGAAGAGCCAGGCTCCTGGGTTCCTGTTCTTTGCAATCTCTGAAACTAGAATGCAAGAAGTGTACCTTATAAGGGAAATTATCCCCACTTAAAACGCACCATTTCCCATACCCCAGGGCTAGAGATGATTACAAAAATTAAGCTAATAAAAAAAAATTCACAGGCAAAGGAAAAAAGAATTCAACCATAGAAAACTATTATGGGAATAGAGATGACCAGAGGTCATCTTCAGAGGAGGATATTGAAGTAAAGAAATACCCAAAGAGTAATGTCAAATGGTCACCTGCCCAAAAAGAATTCCTACATCTCAAAAAAGACTTTAAAATTCAAATGACAGAGATGGAAGTAAAACTAAAAAAAAAAAAAACAAAAAAAACAATTCAAGAAAAACAAGAATGTTATGTAAGAAAAGTCAACCAATTAGAAAAAAAAGATTCAACATCTTAAGGAAGAAAATGACACCTTGTATATGAGCATTGGGCAAAGTCAAGTCAGCAAAATTATAAGAAACCAAGAAATAGTTAACCAAAATATGAATACTGAAAATATAGAAGAGAAAGTGAAAAGTCTTAAAAGAGAAACAACAGATTTGGAGAATAGATAAAAAATATAAAAATAATTGGACTACCTGAAAGTTATGATCAGAAAAAGAATCTTGATACAATAATAGAAGAAATAATTAAAGAAAATTGTCCTGAAGCATTAGATCAAGGGGTGAAAGAAAAAAATCCATCGATCACCACCTAAAAGAGATCCTATGAGGAAAACTCATAGGAACATCATAGTCAAATTCTGAAACCCTGAGCTCGAGGATAAAACATTAAAAGCATCAAGATTAAAACAATTTCAATATGATGGTGCCACAATTAGACTCACACAAGACCTAGCAGCAGAGACATCAAAGGACCACAGGTCTTAGAACACAATATAATAAAGAGCAAAAGAACTGGGGTTCCAGTCGAAAATATCATACCCTGCAAAGTTAAGTATCATCCTGAATGAAACAAATGGACATTTGATAAACTCTCAGACTTTCAAGACTTTGTTAAAAAAGTCCTGAACTTAATAGAAGATTAGATATCCAATGACCTAGAGAAATATAAAATAAGATACATACCAAAGACTGATTATAAGGGATTCATAAGGACAAATTGTTGTGTGTGTATGTGTGTGTGTATAGTAAAATATATACCTAAGATTCTCATGAATAATTGAGTAACTCATAAGAAAGATTGGGGTAAACCTGAATATGATATGAATTTAAAAGTTAAACTATTTAGGAACAGCTAAAATGAGTAATTGTTTTATACAAATGAGGTACAAGAGGAAGAATCAAAACAGAATAATTAGATGGGGAGGAGGACTGGTAGTTCTGGTAACCTATTTTCATCGGGAATGGGTTTGAGGAAACAATACATATATATTTAGAAGAGTATAAAAGTCTTCTAAATTCAGAAGAAATAAAACAGGAGGGACATAAGGAGGGATGAGAGTACAAGGGAGGGATTTCTAGAGGGGAGAATGAGGGAATAGGAAAAAAGGGGGTATAGAAGGGTGTTTAGATTTATGGGAACGGGATGATAGTGGAAGGATCCTTGGAGGGAGGTAGGCTATCCATAGTGAGACCCTCTATCCCATCCACAAACCAGAGTTTCTGGCTTAGAAGTGAATCATCACTGAGGAATTTAATGACTGTAGCTGGAGCGCAGTAGCAAGTATAGACTATTAAAAATCCACTGACACATTCTGCCCATTTCCAAGTTGGATGGGGGGGGCGGTAATACTAGCTAATTATAAATTTGGCATTTAATACCAACCAGAAAAGACTAATGTGGATGCATGTACACTGTTCAGAACACCACAAGATGGTATTATCTCGAAAAGGAGTGAAAGCTATGTGTAACAATGAAATGACTACAATTGCAGACAGATAGAGGTTTAGCTAAAAGTTTGGGGCTTCCAGTAGACTGCATCCAGCAGAAAAAATGAGTAAGTTTCACTTTGGTGAACCAACCTTCTTTGTCTCAGGTGTCTGTGGATGACTGGCAAAGAGGTCTCTCTTTGATGGCTGATGAACTGCTGCATGAAGTTCTTATAAGCTAGGCAGCATTGCAGGGTATTCATGTTTTCTTGGAGGCATTTTGGTGTTGAGACAATGGCATAAGTTGGAACTATGCAATGAAGTACTTTACTGATCATCTGTTCCTGTACCTAGTACCAGGAAGCAGTTGTTGTTGCCCAATGTGTATTACACTCTGACTATGAATGTTCTACATGATGATTTTGCACAATATTCAGTCATTTTTCAGTCATGTCCAACTCTTTGTGTCCCCATTTGGAGATACTGGGGTGATTTGCCATTTTATTATTTGGATCATTTTACAGATGAGGAAACTGAGGAAAGCAGGGTTAAGTAACTTGCCCAGGGTCACACAACTAGTAAGTATCTGAGGCCAGATTTGAAGTCAGGAGGATATGTCTTCCTGACTCCAGTTCTGGCACTGTGCCACCTAGTTGCCCAAAGACATATGGATTTTAGACACATCAGTCCACAAAGGATCCTAGAACTAGTAAGAAATAGATTTACTGACCCAAGATAACTACAAATGTTACCAAGAAGTGTGAGCCATGTCTGTTATGTGTGAAGAAAAATATTACTGACTTATGTGCATATTTGGAGAAGATAAATATAAGTAAACCTCTGGAAGTTGTCTGAATTGAATGGAATCAGATTTGAATTCAGGAAGATGAGTCTTCTGACTCCTGTCCTGGCACTCTATCCACTGTGCCATGTAGCTGCCCCCCTACTCCAGACACACTTAGAATAACACAGTATCCAGGAGTAAGATTCAGATGGAACAGAGATTATAAGATACCCGTATGGCATTATAATATGATACCATAGTCATGTGGAGTTTACCTAAGGGAAAGGTGATCTGAATCTGTAGGTTTTCACGGTGCTTATCACTGCCACAATGGGTTTAGCAACTCCCTAGGAAGGCAAGGGATGGGGGGAAGGGAAGACGGGCATGACCCTTTGCTTGCATATATTAAAGAAGTAAGAGGAAAAGTCTATAGAAGATTTGTTTTAGGAGAGATGGATAACCTTTCCCTGTCATCACTACTCAGAAGTCCAGGTCCTTGGGGAAAAAGGGATCTAAGGCTAGATGAACAGAGGATATGCTCCCTGCCCCCACTTAATTCCCCATTGCCAATGTGTGAATTTTTAACACATGTTTATACATCCACCCAACTCACAAGTGTGAGGGGTGCTGTCAAATAGTGCCTTCTCATAGAACACTTCTTTCAGAATTAATTAGGCAAAGATTTTTTTCTGTCTAACTATTTTAGGGAAGCAGAATGGTAAAATGGACCCTGTAGTTTGATCAAAAGAGTAGTAACGTTTACTCTCCTGTTAATTAAAAAATAGACTTATTTGGTGTTAAGTAATTTAATGCATCTAATTTGCAGGCAAAGAAAAGGACAGGTTAATGTGAAAAGCAGTCCATTCTTTTCTTTCATGTGTATATAACTAGTCTAAACAGTTACAGATTAAGTTCTGGGCTTGGGGATAGGACTCACCGGTATAATTCCTGCTAAAGACAATGAGAATTTCATCTGTACCAGAGTGAGGGACAGGATTCAATGAGTCAGTAAGCATTTACTAAGCTATATGCAAGACACTGTCCTAAATGTTGGGGATACAAAGAGAGGCCAAAGACAGCCTCTGACCTTGAAGAGCTCACAATCTAATGGGGGAGACAAGAGGAAATCATATGAGTGAAACAAGCTATAAACAAAATAAATAGGAAATAATATGCAGATGGAAGGCTTTAGAATTAAGAGAAGTTGGGAAAGGTTTCCTGTAGAAAGTAGAATTTTAGCTGTGTCTTGAAAGAAGTCGTCAAGGAAGGTAGGAGGTAGACATGGGGAGAGAGATCATTCCAGGCATGGAGAACAGTTAGAGAAAATATTGGAAGCTAGAGATGGGATCTTTTGCTTGTGGAACAGTGAGAAGGCCAATATCAATGGACCAAATGATATGTGTGTGTGTGTAAGGTATAAGAAGACTAGGAAGGATAGAAAAGAAGGTAAGTTACAAGGGATTTAGAACACATAAAAGAGGATTTTGTAGTTGATCTCAAAGGGATAAGGAGTCATTGGAATTTAGTGAATGTGTATGTGTATGTCTATGACTATATGTGTGTGCATGCATGTATTTGTGTATGTGTGTGTGTGTGTGTGTGTGTGTGTGTGTGTGTAACAGTAAGGGGAAGTGGAGGGAGAGCTGAAGTAATTGGACCTGAGCTTTAGGAACATGACTTTGGTGGTCAAATGGAGGATGAATTACACTGAAGAGAGACTTGAAGCAGGTAGATCAACCAGAAAGCTATTGCAATAGTCCAGGTGTGAGGTGATGAAGGCCAGCATCAATCCGGTGGCAATATCAGAGGAGAAAAGGAGGTATATTGGAAAGATGTGGCAAAGGTGAAATCAACTGGCCTTGAAAAGAGTTTGGAAAAAGGGTGAGGGGACTGAAAGATAGTGAGAAATTAAGGGAATTAAGGGATGACACTTATATTGTGAACCTGGGGACTGGAGGGATGGTGATGCCCTAAACAGTAATAGGGAGGTCTGGAAGAAGGGAGAATTTAAGGAGAAAGATAATTGAAATCCATTTTGGACTTGCTGAATTTAAGTTGGACATTCAGTTCAACATGTCTGAAAGTTGGATGGAGATGTGAACCTAGAGATCAGCAGAGAGTTTGGGATAGAATAGGCAGACTTGAAATTTGAAATCATCGGTATAGAAATGATAATTAAATCTATGGGAGCTGATGAAATCACCAAGTGAAGTAGTATAAAAGGATAAAAGAAGAGGGCCTAGGACAGAGCTCCATGGGGCACCTACGGACAGAAACAAGAACTAATGGCAAATAGTACTGAATAGAAAACACAGTTTGAGCAAAGGTTACTTTTAATTTTTACTTGGCGTCATGGCTTCTCCAATATGGTGATATCCACCTTATAATGTTTGCTTGTTCTAACAAACCTCTTCTCGTCCTATTAATTCTCTACTTATCTCTTTTTCACATCTCCCCATAGCTACCCAGTAATGTATACATTCATTAGCCTGGCATTTAAGATCTTCCACAGTTTAGCTGGAGCAATTTTATAGTCCTTTAGGCATAGTTCCAAATTGCTCTCCAGAATGGTTGGATCATTTCACAACTCCACCAATGATGCATTAGTGTTCCAATTTTCCCACATCCTCTCCAACATTTATCATTTTCTTTTTTTGTCACATTAGCCAATCTGATAGGTGTGAGTTGGTACCTTGAGTTGTTTTAATTTGCATTTTTTCAGTAGTGATTTGGAGCATTTTTCCATGTGACTGTAGATAGCTTTAATTTCTTTATCTGAAAACTGCCTGTTCATATCCTTTGACCATTTATCAATTATGGAATGACTTGTATTCTTATAAATTTGACTCACTTCTCTATATATTTTAGAAATGAGACCTTTATCAGAGACACTGACTATTAACATTGTTTCCCAGTTTTCTGCTTCCCTCCTAATCTTGGTTGCATTGACTTTATTTGTATAAAAATTTTTCAATTTAATGTAATCAAAATTATCCATTTTGGATTTCATAATGTTCACTATCTCTTGTTTGGTCATAAATTCTTCTGTTCTCCATAAATCTTACAGGTAAACTATTCCTTGTTCTCCTAGTTTGCTTATAATGTCAGACTTTATGGAAAAATTGTGAACCCATTTTGACTTTATCTTGGTAGATGGTATAAGATATTGGTCTATGCCTAGTTTCTGCCATACAGTTTTCCAGTTTATCCAGCAACTTTTGTCAAATAGTGAGTTCTTACCCAAGAAGCTAGGATTTTGGATTTATCAAGCAGTAGATTACTGTAGTCATTGACTATTATGTCTTGTATACCTAACCTATTCCACTGATCCACCACTCTATTTCTTAACTAGTACCAAGTAGTTTTGATTTCTTCACCATCTTAAAGAGTATGAATGATTTGGAAGGAAATAATGAGAAAGTTACCATGGAATGATTTGAACAGTATTCAAAGGGAAGGAATAGAATTCAAGCAACATAAGAGTAAGTGATATAGCCTCCTTTCTGTACGTCATATATTGGAGAAAACTACTTCTCTTACCCTTCTCTAGAGACTGAAATAAAAATATCATACATATTAGGAAAGTACAATTACAAAAATATCTAAGTGGGCTTTGTTAAATGTGTACTTCCCCTTTCATATAAGGTTTAATTTTAATTTAATATTTCCCTTCTGAATATAAGTTTACCCAAAGAAGTGATTCTAATAAGAATTTTAGATAGCTTTGGGGAATATTTCTTTGGAACGTGAGTTTTTGACTCCCTCCCACCTCTCACCCCTTCATGAGGTTATATATTTATTATATTTCTTCTTTATATATGGCTGCCTCTATTATCAATAGTAACAATGAAATATGTTGCCAACTTCACAATTTTTTTTAAAAAAGTTTTATTGTTATCTTTTTAAAAATACCTCAGCGATTTCTCCTTTATTTCATCTCCCTAATGGAACCTTCCTTGTAACATATTAAAACAATTAAGCAACATTGGAGGGGCTGAGGGAAACCAGGCAGGTGGCGAATCTGTCAATTGGTCCAGCCATTTTGGAAAGTAATTTGAAATTATGCCCCAAAGTTACTAAACTGCAGCAATACTTTGAGTCAGTGATACCAATACTAGGATTATGGTCCAAAGAGAAGAAAGAAAGAGGAGAAGTACTCATATGTTATAGTAGCAATGTCTTTTTGGTAGGGTAAAGAACTGGCAGTAGAGGGGGATGCCCATATTTGTGAATGGCTGAACAAATTATGTTATATGAATTTAATGGATAATTATTATGCTAGAACAAATGATGGGAGGGGTGATTGTAGAGAAACCTGAGATGACTTCTATGAACTGACCTAGAGTGTAAGTGAACAGAACCCAGAGAATAATATACAACAGAAACCTTGTACAGAAAATAACTTTGAAAGACTTATGAACTCTCATCAATGTAATGACCAACCAGGATTCCAGAGCTTTGATGATAATGCTGCCTGACAGAGAGGTAATGAACTCCAGGTACAGAATGAGATATGTATTTTTAGATGTGGCTAATATGGGAATATTTTTTGCTTGACTGCTTACTTTTCTTACAAGGCTTTTCTTTTTCTTTTTTTTCTTTTTAATAGGGATCATTACAAAGGAAAGTAAATTTTCATTAATGGAAAAGAATAAAATTAAAAAATTCACCAACAAAACAGCCATGTCTGAAATACATAAAACTATTTCTATTTATAATTTATGTTTGTGCTATTGAATTTATTGAACAGTGACTCCTACCTTCACTTAGTTTGAGATCATTTTCTGTTGTTTTTAAAACAGTACAAAATCATTTTGAGCATTATTTTGTTAAATTACTGTTTTAAATTTAGAAATGATCTACTTCCTTAATTTAGCTTTATTTCAATTATTTTCCTTAGTGTTTTATACATTTAGCTCCTCATTTTTCTAGTTATGTAAATAACCAGTTTGTAGTTTTATTGATATATAATCAAATCAGTAATTTAAGTAATATATCTATATCTATTTTTGTTATATTATTCTATTCATAAAGAATATATTCTTCTCACTTATTTGACTTCCTTGATTTCTGAAATAATATTTTTAATTAGTTATAACTCAGGTATTTTTGCTGTGTTGTCATAAACACTATGCATTTTGTAGTTACTTTGAATTGGATTTTTATATCATTTTCATCTTGCTTTTGTTATTATTCTGTGGGAATGTTGATTAGTCAATTTTACTGGAGTTTTTAATGTAGTAGTTTTTTAAATGATTTTCTGGGGTTTTCTAAATAAACCATCATGATGCCTGCAAATAGGATAAATGTTTCCTATATTCTGATATTAAACCCCCAATTTCTGTCTTTTTGCATTATTTTTGAATTTATCATTCTAAAACTATTAATAATAGTGGTGAGGTGGTATAGCTTTGCTTTCCCCCCTATACTTATTGTAGATAAAATTAGCTCTTGATTATATATATATATATGTGTGTGTATATATATATATATATATATATGTATACATATATCCCTTTAATCTGCTAAAGAAGGATTTTTCCATAGTATTTTTAACACTATTTATTATGTTTAAACATTTTTAACACATATTTGATTGCTATCTTTATCAAAACCTTTTTCTATTTTTACTAATATAATCATATGGTTTTTCTATTCATATAATTGTTACTTTCCCAATTTATTCTAGTTTGCATCTTTAGCATAAATTCAACATGGGGGTAATTAATAGTTTGTGGAATATATTGAATTTTCTATGCATTTGTTCTTTACTAATATTACATTTAATATTTCATATCCATATTTATTAATGGCATTGGTCTATAGTATTCTTTTTCTGCTTCATTTATCCCTGTTTTGGGTATCAGGACCATCTTTCTCTCAAATATGCTTAGTAGAGTTCTTTTGAAATTATCAAGAATCTCTTTTATAACATATATTGTTAATTGCTTTTTTAACTTTTAATAGAATTAAATAGAATTATAAATTCATCTGGGCCCACTTTTCCCTTTGGTGGTTTATGGCCTACTTGATTTCTCTTTCTGAGATTGGAGTAATATCTCTATTTCCTATTTTGTTATTATAATATTTTATATTTTTGCATATCATGCATTTCTTTTAAAGTTCTCATTATTTTTGTTTTGTGGAACCTTCAGTTATGGGGTCCCCTCCAATTAAATAATTGAGGTTAGAAGTTATTATCATAAGAATATAATTTTAAGCAATTCATACTGGATATGAATCCAAACTTCTAATCAAGCTATTCAAAATCTGCTCTTAAGCATAACTAGTGTTTCTCCAATTTCTATGAAAAGCAATATTATAAGATTTTTTAAAAAGCATTTCTGGAACTTGAATATTCTGTTCATATCTATTTATGTATGGAATAATATTTTTCTTGTGTTTAGTAACAGCTTGTATTCTAGCCTAACTCCCCTTGATTTACTCCTTTATTTTGTTCTATACATACTAGTTGGAAATTGCTTGTAATCAGAGCTCTTTGACGGGCAAGAGGAAAATTATTAGTCCAATAGCTCTCCCTGCAGTTTTTTGTAATAATAATAATAATAATAATAATAAAAACTTTCTCTGACAGATTTAAAGATGCAAAGTAAAGTTTGATTTTTCCACATTCATTTAATTATGCAGAGTACTTTTTGATTCATTTCCTTTCCCTATCAATTTGACTTGATGATTTTTAATTTTGGTAATTTGATTTTCCTTCCTTATCTAAATCAAGTTAGCTAATGCTTTTTCAATTTTGCTTATCTTTTTATAGACTATCCTTGTTTTGATTTTCATTTGTGTTCTTTTTTCAATTTTGATTTTATTTCTCTATTGAGAAAATATAGTCATTTTGTGAATTTTTTGTGTTTTTAAAGTGCTGATTTTCAATTACATACTCGGTTTGTTATTTCTTTATTTTTCTAGTTTAATATATTTTCAGAGATGTATTTTTTTTCTGTGAAGACTGTCTTAGCCCTATCTCCCAAATTTTGTCTTTCTGTTGTTCTCTTTCACATAGCTATCAATTGTTTTTATGATTTTTTCTTTGATTGACTCATTAGTGAAGATATCATTAGTCATTTTCCATTGAGAGTTATAGAATTTATTTTTCCTCTTTGTCTTGATTATTAATTTTATTGTTCTATAGTCTATCAGGGATGCACTTAGTATTTTGATGTATTAATTTTTTTATAAAGCTAGCATAAAATGTTGATATTTGTGAATATGTAAAAAGTATATCTACATTTGTATGCATAGCCTCTTTAATGTTCCCATTTGAAAGATACCATAATTTTAAAAATATTAATTTTCCAGCATTTTATTTTAATCTTTAGTTTTCTTTTTGTTTGTCTTTCTGGTAGATGTTTAGCTCTCAAAGAACATCCACACGTCCATTATGATTATGTTTCTAGCTATATCTTCTTGTGATGCATTTAGCTTTTACTTTATGAATTTAGACTTATTCTATTTGGTGCATATATATATTTAATGATGATAATGAAGATATGGTTATATCATCTATGGCATGATGTACTTTTCATATTTATCCATCTTGATATATTGAATTTGTATTATTGCTTTGTCTGAATTCCTAATAGCAACACATCATTTTTTTTCCCCTGGAATCACCTGAATTAATAATTTTTTCTCCAAATGCCCCATTTTAATTTGGTATGTGTCTCTATTTTTTAAAGAACTGTTTCTTCTAGGCAGAATTTTTTCATTTATTTTCTGATATTCTCTGTTTTGTTAGAGAGTTAATCCATTTGTTTTCAGGTTATAAACATTACTTTTATGTTTTCCTCCATTTACTTCATTTGTATTGATGTTTCTACCTCTTAAGTTAGCACTTAACTTTTCTTACACTAATTCCATCCCAGACTCCTCCTATGGATTCTCTTTACATTCCTGATGCTTTCCTTCTGTATTACAAATTTCTCACATTTTAAATATATATGTGTATAATACATATATATGTATTATACACATATATATGTATTGTATATGCATCTATGTATATATGTATATATATATATCCTGTATTACTTTCTTTTTTATTAATTGACTTATTTCTGTTTTTGTTCTACTCTATCCCTGTCCTGATAAGAATTCAATGCAAGATCCTCTTTACAAACCATTCCCTACACCTTTATTCTTAATTTGAGTAATGTTCATGATGTCTTTTACAGGAAGTATTAATTTGTCTTTTATTCCTTCCTATCTTTCCTTTTCTACTATGTGATGAAGTTTAATCTTCCATTCCTGGGCCACACACACACATACATACATACATACATACATACATATATACATACCTACACACATATGTATATAAAATTTTCTCCATCTAGTTCATTTGAAATAAAGCTTCTGGGAAACAACAACTTTGCTTTCACCTCTGTACCATTTATCTGTTAGTACAATTGTATGTCATAGCCATTTCTCCTTTCCCTATCTTTTGTTTGTTTGCTGATTTTATATATTTATTTGTATTTGAGTTATCTTTTCTATGATATTAAAAAAAAGGCCTATAACTATACTCGGTTCTGGCCTCAGAAAATTAGCACCCACACATAAATAAATAACTAGCCATGTAACCTTGAGCAAATTACTTGATCCCAGTTGCTTTAAAAATTTTATTTTAGCCAAGTGCTATACTTTGTCAAATGTTTTCTCTGCACCTTTTAAGAAGCAAATAATCTTATGAGGTCTGGTTTTCTTTCAAATTCCTCTTTATTATTAAATGTCCATCTTTTTTTTTTCATTTATGGTTAAACCCAGATTTGCAGAGTGGGATCCTACATCCTGAACTCCACTGATCATTGGGATGCACTATTACTGTCCCTCCTGAATTTTCTGATAAACACAAAATGGTATTGTATCATTTGTATTTCCTTTTTTTTTGTATTTAAATGTATTTTTCTTGATTGCATGGAGAATTTATTGTTTCTGAATTGAATTATTAAATTTAACCACTAGATTCTTGGAGTTTGCAAACTTGAGTTTTTGTCTTTGATTTTGGAGGTAATCTATGAATTCCTTCAATTTGTATTACATTTTCTGTATTCAGAAGTTCTGGGAAATTTTCTTCTATTATTTCTTGCATCATAGTGTTCAAGTTTTTGACTTGTGAGACCTATAATCCTTAGGTTGTCTCTATGTATCCTATCTTTGAATTAATATATTCTGTTTGGATAGAGAACATTGATTTTATTGGGATTTTTTACTTTTCTATTTGTATATCCAATCAATTGTTTTCTCTTTTATTTATTTGGTGAGACTTGCCATCACAGATTCAAGTTTTCCAATTCTGTTAATTACTTTTGTTGTGCAGGCCATAAATTCTCTTCTCATAATTCTCATTTCCCTTTAAACCAATAGCACGCTATGGTTCCATATTCTCTTTAAATGCCATTGGAACCTCTGTTTTGTCATGTGTTGGATTATTTTCCTTTGCTTTTCAGTATTCATAAATGCCTGGCTCATTTCCAAGATCGAAGCCACATTTTCTTTTGCTGTTAATGTTTTCTATGTTGATTTATTTGCTTATTTTCAAGGTCTTTGAGTTTTCTTCTTCCTAAGATCTTTGTTAATTTCAGTCTTTCCACTCTTACTTTCCCTTATAACTCACTTTCTGAATCCCTTCCCTTGATAATTGCCATGCTTGTCAATCATTATTTCACTAGCCTAGGCTAAGTGAATTTGAGGGGGACAGAACTGACCCCAGCTGGATGCTAGGATTGTTTCCTCAACTTAATGAAGTAGTACCGCACAGCCCTCCCTAACACTTTGTCCTGTCTCATTTCCTCTCTTCCTTAATCCTCTGTCCCAGAAGTGCAGAGAGTTGCCATACTGGTGCCATCATAGCCAGGGATGATTTCCTCATTTGAGTCTCTGAAGCTTTGGGAGATGTGGCTGGGATGTAGAGTATGTGGGGGTTGAACTCTTTCTGAAGCCTAGACACATGTCCTGCTGCTTTCCCTCTGTTCTTCCACACACCTACAGAAATCTTTTGCAGCACAGTATGTTGCTGTGGTCCTGTTCACTGTGGCCTTGGCAAAATTCTGAAGCCTGGAACCCAGATCTCCATGGCATACTGGAAAGAGGGAGAGGATGTTAAGTTATATTTTGTTGCAAGCCTATGGGTGGGGTCCTTGAGTATATTAGTACAACCTTGCTATTGGGAGCATGGTGGGCAGTGGGGGAGGGAGTGTTGTATGAGCTCAGGGTTGGCATTATTTCATATTTTTATTTTTAATCTTCTTTTGGATTCCTAGTGTCCTAAACCATGAAGGCAACCAAATTATTTATTCCTGAGATATCAGTGAGGGGGTTGTAGCACACTGGGACACATTTTCTACAGTAAGGGGCATGGTGCATGAACTTATATTCACCATAAGCCTGTCTGAAGGGCAATAATTGCAGTCTCTGTACTTGAACTCCCTGCCCCCTCAGAAACCTGAATAATTAGACTCCAGTGTATTCATATACCCCTTCTCATTTGGGGTTGAACTATTCCCCTGGGAAGTACAATCTTTGTTTCTATGTATCTTAGGTGGATTTGAATAGGTGGTTTCTGGGAGTTCTATGGAGAACTGGCTTACTCTACCCTCTTCTATCACATTACTGCCATATTACAAGTTTGTATTCAGTGTGATATAGCAGAAAGATACAGGATCGATGAGATTTGGGTATGAATCATGACTCTGGCTCTTTCTATCTATATGATCTTCGGGAAATAATTTCATTTCTCTGGGTCTCAGTATTCTCATCTATAAAATGGGGCAGTTGGAACAAATTATCTCTAATGTTCTTTTCAACTCAAATATCTGGTGGTTACCAGTGATTTCCCTTATTTTGTAAGCAACTAATGATCTTCCTAATAAAGCAGAAGATATTCATAGCTTGGGTATCAGTGTCTCAAGCATTTCTAAAGTGCTTTATTTACAATATGCAGTGGCCTCAAGAAATTGGCAAGCATTCTTGGGGAATTTATATGGAAAAATCTGTTTTCTCTGCAAGATGAGTTTCACAGAAAATAAATATGAACATGCTCTATCAAGCATTCCTGACATGATGCAAATTTTTTAACATCTCTGAAATATTATTAATAAAAGTAACTTAATGTTTAGGAAACAGAGTCCAGAATTTATCCAATTATTTTCAGGGCAATTGGTTAAGTTTTAAGAACCGAGACATGAGCTTTATAGGTCTTAAGTCCCTTTTAGGATACTATTATTTCTTTGCCCACTAGACTTTTGGGCATTTAGATCCTGATTCACCAGTAAATATGTGCTATTAAACTAGGGAATTGCATGGGATTGAGGGATTTTCATTATTAAATACATGACTATTAAACTAGCCATGAAAATAAGTCATGGAATTTACCAGTCTTCCTCACTTGTTGTTCAGTTGTCTGACTCTTCACGATCCCATGGACCATACTGTCCATGGAGTTTTCTTGGCAAAGATACTCGAGTGGTGTGCCATTTCCTTTTCTAATGTATTAAGGCAAACAGAAATTGAGTCCCCAGGGTCACATAGCTAGTAAGTGTCTGAAGCAGAATTTGAACTCAGAAATTGAACTCCTGCCTCCAGGCTTAGTTCTTTTTTTCCACTTAGCCATCTAGCTGCCATCCTCCCCCCACTCACTTAGCAAAGAACTATACAAACAAAATGATTAAAGAATTAAAATGGACCAAAATTATTCACCACTAGCAAATACTCATACTACATTTGTAAGTTTCACTAAATACAGGTAGAAATAGAAAACTTTGTAGTTTAACTCACTTTTAAATGGGTAAATGAACTTGCTCCAGAGTCAAGTAAATTTTATTGCTTCATTCATGCAGATACATTTAGAAAAAAATTTGTTGAAATATAGCTACGGGGGCAACTAGGTGGCACAGTGAATAGAGCACCGGCCCTGGAGTCAGGAGGACCTGAGTTCAAATCCAGCTTCAGACACTTAACACACTTATTAACTGTGTGACTTTGGGCAAATCACTTAACCCCAATTGCCCTCAAAAAAAAAAAAGTACAGCTATATCCCGATTAGTGTGAATAATGAATCCCTTGAAGTGCTAACATTTTTTGAGTTTTCACTGAATATATCTAGTGGGTTAGAATCAATAACCATATTTTCATGTAATTATACGCATGTATCCATATGTATATAATATGCACATATATACATATGCATATAATTATAACTTCAAATAGTGCAAATTCAATCAATGCAACCATAAGCCATTTTTTGTTTATATTGCTTTATGAACAAATGAACTATTTTAGAAATATCCATCTCAAACAAGAAGAATTTTAAATAGTTAGACATTTATTTAATTATACTCCAGATGTGAGAGAAAGCTGAGTGAAATGATTTTGGTGGTACCCATCTTTCTCATTTGCAGTGTTTTGAAAAGCCAATGCTAATCATTACATTATTATGCTACTATTCTGAGGGTCTTTTACTGGCTAAAATGGCTAAACCTTAATATCTTGATGGTAAAATTTTCCTGGAAGATGTCCTAGGATTCCCATCCCAGTCTTATAGTAGAATTCACTCTGCTGTCAGCTCACACATTCTTCTCTTTGGGGTTCTACTTTTCAGAGGACTCATTCTAAGGAGTCATATTTCTAAAAGTTCCCATGTTTCTATTTTTGCTTTTAAAAACCAATTCCTGAAAAATGTCGAAGTAGTTTATATAATGCCTGATCTATGGCCCTCAGGAGAAGAATGGAGGTTCCCCAGTGCTTCAGCTAATTGTTTTCTTCCCATTTATTGACCTTCAATACACAGAGCCAGGCCTATTTTTTTTTTTTTTTTTGGTGTTGGCATACCTAGGCTTCTAGGTCATTTAATGGAAGTTCCTTTATCCATTTTGTGCATTTTTATTTGGTTTTTAAAGTTGTTGTTTCAAAACATTGGAATTAATTATATTTATCATAAATGGGGCCTAGGGCATCTTAGGGGAGGATGCAATTAAAACGTGAAAACAAACAAAAGACAACAGACTTGTGCAAACTTAACACAATTTTTCAAAGTACCAATAATAAAATCAACATAACTAATTTGCATTTTCCCAGAGGATAAACATGTACTGACTGGGGACCAGGAACAAATTTCTTGTGGCTGGAGGGTAATAGTATAGGAAAACAGACCTCTCTTTCCTTACTTAAGGTAAATTTTCATAATGACAACCTCTATTTATTCTAATGAGATAAACCCAGAGGGAAAATGGTAGTTTTCCTTAGAGTTGCCTTTAATGAATCAGGAGTTGGCACAATCCTAATCCTTGATTTTCTTCAAGGCTTCATTTAGGTTTTGCCTCCTACATGAAAACTCTTCTAATATCCCCACTTCCTAGTACCCTCTTCCCCAGAAATTATTTTGAATTATTTCTCCCCAGAAATTATTTATTACTTTCTATCTGTTTTGCATTTAATTTTCTATGTAGATGTTGTTTTCTTTCAAGAGAATATAAGTTCCTTGAGGGGATGAACTGTTTAAATATTTTTCCCTTTTATTCCTGGAAACTATCAGAATGTTAGACACTTAGTGGGTGCTTAAACACACTTGAATAAATACATGACTGAAGATCAAGCAGGGACCTTACACCTAGGGTTGTAGTTCACAATTTAGCCTTTTACATATTTTTTTCTTGCAAGGTTTAAACCAGGGGTGGGGAACATGGAGCCTTGTGGTAATATGTAGCCCTCTAGGTCCTTTGATTCAGTCAAAGGACTGCACTTGAGGACCTAGAGGGCCTCATGTGGTCTTGAGGCCCCAGGTTCCCCAACCCTGTCTTATTTTAGATCTCCTAACCTATAAGAAGTTCTCAGTCTAGGTCTCCATATCCAAAGTGAAGTAGCAAGAAGAGAAGACCAGCAGAACTTGGCAGTAGGTAGGAGCCAAAATTAAAACAGGCTAAACTTCTTTCCACCGCAGATAAATTAGACTAGAGACAGACTAACCAATGGTTGGTTGTCACAGGTCACATGACAAACAGGAGAGTGGGCAGTGGCAACCCTATATTTTTTGAGGGTCATCCAAAATCCATTGGTGGACTGCAAGTGAACTATCTGCTGTACGTTGTGCAGGCCTGCACTAGAGGCTGTTAATTCTGGGGGAAAAGAAGAAAAAAAAACACCCAAGAAACTGAAATCATCTCCCTTCTCCTGCAAAAGCATCCCCACTAACAATACCCATACTCCTTCAAAAATTATTAGAAGGGGTAGGTAGTGCAGTGAATAGAGCACCAGCCCTAGAGTCAGGAGGACCTGAGTTCAAATCTGACCTCAGACAGTTGACACACTAGCTGTGTGACCTTGGGCAAGTTACTTAACCCCAATTGCCTTGCCTTCCCCTCTTAAAAAGAAAAAGGAAAAGAGATGACAACATTTTGGGGAGGCTAGGTGGCATAGGGAGTAGAGCGTCGGCCCTGGAGCCAGAAGGACCTGAGTTCAGATCTGGCCTCAGACACTTAACACACACACAAACAAAAACCTAGCTGTGTGACCTTGGGCAAGTTACTTAACCCAATTGCCCTCCAAAAAGCAAAAATAAAAAATTATTAAATTGGTCTAAACATTGAATTTTTTTTCTAAACAGCTGTTGATTCCTACTCTCCCTCCTGATCCAAGCATCAGGAGTGTTGTATTCAGTGATTCAGTCCAACTGACTTTTTCTCTACTCCTCTCTTAAAGTTACAGTTTCCCTCTCTGTGCCCTGGTGGTCCCACATTCTTAGAATATACTCCTTTATTACTTGCACCTCATAGCATCTCTTTCTTCCTTTAAAGATACAACTCAAACATCATCTTCTGCCCTTCCCCTTTGCTATTGTTCTCTTTCCCAAGCTATAGTATACTTAAGCCTTTGTATTTATTTGTTTTTCTTTTCCATTAAAAAAACATGCTGTATATATCTATGTGTGTGTATATATATATATATATATATATATATATGCACACACACACACACACACACACACACACACACACACACACATATATATATATGTATACTTGCTCTCTCCTTCATTAGGATATACACTTGAGAGTAAACAGTTGGTAACTTTGAAACTACATTGTGACAACTACAGACTGTATTTATGGTTTTATTAAGCCTTACCTATTTTCTATTTTATCCATGAATCCCTTTTCTATTTTGTTCTCTTAATATGTTTATTATTCTATAGTTTATGTCTCTTAATCCCTACTTCTTTATTAATTCCCCCTTTCATTATATATGGCTGCTGTGAGACTGTTGTGATTAGCTGAGAGTATGTTCAATACTTAGCTTAAATCATGATGGGCAGACTGATCAATCTCCTTTCATCTCTAAAGTTTGAATAGCTGTGACTATGTTCATCTCAGGTGGGGGAATAAAAACAGTAATACACACTTATGTGACCTCAGTTCCACTTTTATCTTTTATTCTATGATATGCACAAGAATACTGCCTACAGCTGGCTAGTCCTATCTAGGAAGAGATGTGACTTAGTTTGCCACCTTCCCAATCCCTCCTCCCTCTGACTCCCCATTTATATTTGTTCTAGTTTCCTACGGCGCAATACAGATCCAGGAACCACGTAATCAAATACAAGGGAAGTACAGAATATGCATTTAAGAAATAGCACACATTCAGTAATAGTTAAGTCTTCGTGCCTTTAAACTTGAAGAGATCCTCTTGCTGGGTCTTCCTATTATACCTTACTTCCAGGACTTCATGTTGGGGATTTTGTGCTCCTTACATAGTTACTCAAACATTTAAATATTTAAATAGTTGGGCAATCTCATCTAAGTGGCTAGTCTTTCCAATGAGGCAGATTACAATCTACCTATCCATACCCACCCATCTAGTGAAGTCAAATTAGCAAGTCTTGTCTATTTCCTTGTATAAGTTTATAGACTTTATACAAGAATAGACATACTGGGGGCCTTCGTGTTTTCTTGATAACTCAAGATCATCAGTAAAGGACTGACTCATTGACAAGAGTATTGGGTCTTGAATCAGGAAGGCCTGAGTTCAAAATTGGTTTTAGCTGTTTACTCACTGTATGACACTTACCAAATCACGTAATTTCTCTGTCTCAGTTTTTTCATCTTTAAAATGGGTATAATAATTTCACTTACATTCCATTGTTGTTGTCAGGGTCAAATGAAAAAGTATTGGTAAATGTCTTTGCAAACCCTAAACTCTATATAAATGCTATCTAATATTATTAATATCAGGATTATAGATTTAGAGCTTAAATGGATCATGTAGTTTAACTCCTTCATTTACAGGTAAGGAAATTGATAACCAAGATAAGTGGTTTGCCCAAGATCATACATGTAGTAAATGTCAGATGTGGGCTGATTCCAAAGCAAGTGGCTATTAATTCTTATAATTTTACCAGCTAGTCTTCGTGTGTGTTTGTGCGTGTATTTATGGGGTATCCTTTTTATTGCCTTCCTTTTGTAATTGCTTGTTTATAATGTGTTGTAGTCTGCTGAAACCCATGATGCACCTCTCCATTGCCTTTTGGGTAATTCTCAACTTTAGTTCTTCATAGACTAAGATATTTTATGTCTCATAACCATACAACAACACTGATAGGAAGTTAATATTTCAAGGATAAGACTTTGTTTCAGGGAGAAGCTTGGGGCCATTAAAAGAACTTTGCAGAAGATGACAAAAAGATCACTGGATCAAAAGATATATATAAAATCAGGAAGTTAAAAAGGTGGTGGGGGAGAAGCTTCCTGTGTGGGTGCTTGGTAGAGAAAATCCAGGTAGTTAGGACTGGACACAAGAGAGGAATGAAGACATGGCTGGACTGGGAAATACTCAATGGAAAAAGTTAACCAGAGGACAGAGTTATAAGGAAATGGTGTAGTTTCAATGTGGGAAGGGCGGGGTGGTGTTAGCTTCTAGAATAAGAAGACATAGTAGAGAAAATCTAGAGTCAATAGTGGAGTCTACAAGTCATTGAGTCTGGTGGGTTTGAGGGCTAGCTGAAATGGGGAACAGGTGGGAACTTTCTCAAGGTTCTGCTCTAGTAGCCATATATATACTCTTGCATCAACTCCAGGTCACTGGAGTACAGCTCCCTATAATCTTTTGTATTTAACATTTGTTGAAGGACTGCCTTTAAAGATGTGTTTTACTCTACTCAATCAAGTATTTTTCCCTTTCTTTATTAAAAATAGTATTTTTAATTTATGGAATAAAACAAACATTTCCGTGACATAGTATAATAAAAAAAGAGTATCATACATGAAGTTCCAAATCTACTATACACAACTTGCTATTCTTTTCAAATATACAAGAAAATTATGGCATACAGTCTCTTTTTTTCTTCTCTTTCTCCCCCACACTACCCTAGAGATGGCTACCATTAGATATAAATAGGTATATATTAGTAAAACTATTCTATACATCTATTGTTCTTCCTCTGGGTGCAGATAGAATATTTCTTCATATATCCTTTATAGTTAATTTGGGTATTTATAATAATCAAAATAACTTTTTTTTCAAAGTAATTTTTTTATAAAGCAATTGGGGTTAAATAATTTGCTCAAGGTTACACGGCTACTTATCTATTTATGTGTGGGTGCTAATTTTCTGAGGCTGGAACCGATCCCGGGTCCTCCTGACTCTGGGGCTGGCACTCTTACTCACTGTGCCACCTACCCGCCCCCAAAGTCACTCTTAAAACAATATTGCTGTTACTGTATACAATGTTATCTTGTTTTTGCATATTTGGCTCTTCCTTATTTCATGCAAGTCTTTCCATTTTTTTTCTAAAATCATCAAGCTCATCATTTCTTATAGCACAGTAGTATTCCATCATAATCATATACCACAACTTGTTGAGTCATTCCCCAATTAAATATTTAATGACCAATAAGCATATTTGACAATAAAAAGGGGCTAAGCATGCAAAGTCTTGAAATTATCATACAGAGCACACATATGAGGGGTACTCACTTATCTTGCATATTTATATTGTTTTATAATCATACATAACTCAATAGGCAATAGCTATGTAAAGAATGAGCCTTACAAAATGCAGGAATGAAACAAATGAACAAAAGTGTTTTGTGTGAATACATACATGTATACATACACATATTCACACATATGCGCACACACACACACACACACACACACACACACACACACACACATATATATATATTTGATTCAGACCTGTGATTTTATCACTATAGGAAATTCCTGGTGAGGAAAATTTTTTTTTTGTGCTTTTTGGAGGGCAATTGGAGTTAAGTAACTTGCCCAAGGTCACACAGCTAGGTTTTTGTTTGTGTGTGTTAAGTGTCTGAGGCCGTATCCGAACTCAGGTCCTTCTGACTCCAGGGCCAGCGCTCTACTCACTGCACCACCTAGCTGCCCCTGTGAGGAAAATTTCTACAAATATAATAATATTTTTTCTGCAACTTCAAGTCTTAAAGAGTGATCTTAGACACTGAGTTTAAATGACTTGCCAATCCTGGCCAGTATGTTTCAGAGGTAGGACCTAAATCTATTCTATTTTTACTTCATAGAAGGCTCTTTATTTACTATATCCTTATGCCTCTCATATACATATAACTATATAAACATATATTTAGATCCAAATACGTGTGGGTGCTATTTAATACAAACATTTTTTTACTTGAGAGTTCTCTAGGGCATTCCTTTTGTAATTACATCACATGTGTAATCAAAACTCATGGTTGACTCAACAGTTACATATTTGTGATCTAATTTGTGTTTCTAACACATTGACCCAAAGATGCTTGAACTGGAAAACTTGATAAAGGGTCAAAGAATCATAAAAAAATGGGCTATCCAAAATGGAGCTGAGCTTATTTCAAAAGGATATGCTTTGCAATATAAATGAATTTCCTAAGTATACTACCATTCGTTTAAGTCTTTAGTATTAGGGCAAGCCCCACCCCATCTTGATCCTCTTCTTTGGTTTGCAGTTTTGAGTGCCCTTTGATATCTGGATTTCCTGCATGATCAAAATTTGTATTAAAGCAGCAATCGTATCTCAGTCATGGTTTCAAAACTTAGACTTCCCCTTTTCCCACTTTCTATATCTACCTAACTACGACTATCTTTGCCATCTAAAATCTTTGGTTATCTATGGACCATTTTAACTCCAGAGACTTTCTACCAATATAGATTAATAATTGTTCTGCAACTTCAAGTCTCATACAGTGACCTTGGACACTAAGAATTTAAGTGACTTGCCTAGTACTAGCCAGTATGTTTCAGAGGTAGGGATGGAGCGGGGGGGGATCCTACTCCACTTAGTTTTTAAATATCCACCCTAGGACAAAGCTATCCTGAATGGTAAGTCAGTGACCTCAAAGTCACTATATCTAGTCATCCCTGAACCACCAGATCATGCTTCCAGCCATCTTCTTGGCATCTACCATGACTCCACTTAACACCCTCCTCTCTTGCCACCTACTGTTGAGTGGAAACTAAAGTCAAATAAGTACTACCGATGCTTCTGGAAAGAGCATGTTAAGTGATTTCTCTATGGCTTCATTTGCCATTCCTCTGACTTCTCAGACCAAAATATTCTTCCCTGGTCATCACTCCCCTATATGCACTGTACCCCTATGTTAGAATGTAAGTTTTTGAAAGATGGAGACTGTCTTGATTTTATATTTATATTTCTAGCACTTAGCAGACAAAAGCGAAAAATCTAATTAAATAATTGGGTTCTAGTCTCTTTAAAACTGAATTCCTAGTTTGAATGACTTTTTCATTGAATTGTTTTGACATTATGGAGACAGAATCTCAATATGCCACTAAACAACTTTCTTTGCCCAACTGACAAAACATAACCTTTTACACCCCTAATTTTAAATACTTCCTTGAAAATGTACCTCTTCTGGAATACTTCAGCCTCTAAGCTACACAAAATTCTTCTTCATTAGCACCAATTAATGTTTTCTGTCTTCTTACAATGCCCCCTAATCTATATAGAGTACAAAATTTGTATCTCTGTTCTTAAAAATCAAGCTTCTTTTCCTGAGAATATATTTGATGGATAAAATTTAGACTGAATACCATAGGAAAACACAAACTTCTCTCCATGTTCAATACTATGCTTGACATATATGTTTAATATTTCAAAACTCCAGTGTATCTGAAATCCCATTGATAGGGGCACTTTTTCCAACAAGATGCAATGAAATCCATCCATCTGTGCATATATCGTGGGTTACTAAGAACCATGTCTTTCCATTAAAGTATTACAGGGATATTTTAATGTTTTGGGAATCTTCCTTACTTTCTTTTGACATTGTGTGAACACCAATGGAGCATATGGCCTTTTTCAATCATTCCTCATTCTCAGTATATTTGGGACCCACATTTTTTTCCTGGTCATATCTATTGTGACATTCTTTCTTATGTGTTTCCAATGTAATTCCTTGTTTGTATTGTGTTACAACTTGCTTATCTTCACCAATTATCTTTGCATTGTCCATTATATGATCATCAATTATAGATTTTTTGTCTAGTGTTGCATAAATCACAGTTATATCATGTCCCCAGAAAGATACTGGTATAAAAAACTTGAGCTTTAGTTTCAGGGACCAACTTAGTCATGAAAAGTACTGTCAAATTTGCTGAAGGAAATACAGTTTACTTTCCTTTTCTCACTTAGTTCTGAACCTAGCTCGTTGTCCATCTAATTGTAATGGCAAGCAAAGAGCCTTGTTTCAGCTATTTAGTTATTTAGCACCTTGTTTCAGTTCAAGTTTCTTTTGAGCCTTGCCAATGATTATATCATCTTTGTTAAGAAACAGAACTTGTGAAATCTGCAGTGGAAGGAACTTGTGGATGCAAAAGGAAGGGGCAGAACAGGGAAGAGCTAATGACCATATATAAGGAGAAGCCCAAGCTGGAAAAGAGCAGAACTGAGAAGGGGAATGATTGTGGAGGCTGGAACTCTGTTTGTCTGTTCTGTCTGTGTTGATTTGTGTTTGTGATACTTTGTTCAGAAGCCCTGGGACCTTACTGGAAGCCCTGAAAGAGGATTTTCTTGTTGTCTGTTTACAGAAGTCCTGGAGGAGGGTTTCAGAGATCCTGGGACTATACTGATGATGTGTTTTGAGTTCTCAGACCTTGTTCATGGGTCTGTGTTGATTTCACAGGCAGAAAGTGAATTGATGATGGTGCCAGCAATGTGCATGAATGTTGTTTTGGCTCTGTTAAGCTTTGTCTTCCCAGAAAAAGAAACTGTGAAGGACTTGAAGTGGACTGGACACTGTGAGCTTCAATATGGAATGGGAACTGGACAAAGAGCTTGATGAGGAGCTGAACAGCTGCCTCCCTTTGAATCCAGGTGACAGTTGGGTAAATTCAGGCAAAAGCTGGGACCATGGAAGAGGAACCATGGAATCTGAGAGCAGCCTCGAGTCAAGATGAAAAGATCTTTCCTTGGGTACTTAGTGCTGACTGAAAAGATTGTGATTTACTATGGCATAGGCATGGGAGAACTTTGTACTCTGTACCTTGTACCTCTTAAGGATGATTGAGTTAAGGATGACTGGAAACTAATCTCCAATCAAGAAGAAAGAAGACTTTTTGATTGAGAGATTAAGACAATGTGACCTAGGGGTGGAGAACTTTGACTCTTATAATTTGTGTCCCTTAAGGATACTTGCTTCTTAAGGATGATTGAGCTAAGTCCTTACTGAATGATTGTGCTTTATGTCTCTTAAGGTGTCCTGCTCCTTAAGGATGATTTAGTTAATGATTACTGGGTGATATCTTTTGTTTTAAAACTACGTGGCCACTTTGGTGAAAACTATGTGGCCACTTTAGTGATAAGTGGTATGCTATAACATTGTGAATGCTGTATTTTGGTTTCTATGAATGTTTTGCTTTAGTTTACTGCTGAATAAATAGAGAGTTCACTTTACTATGTGATCAGAACCTTAAAGCTGTTTACAGCAGCAGTCCTCTGGAAAGCTCCTCCAATTTGGCTTTATACCAATAAGGTGTGCAAAGATGGATATAAATGGTAGACAAGCTCTATACCTTGCCTAGTCATTGCCATATCATAGTTTGAACAATAGTCATTCTTTATTGACTTGGAAATACTACCTGGGGCAGAGTAGAAAAAGCACTTCCCCAGCACTCCTGCCCATACCACTTCCAAAACATAGAAAAGGGGACTCTAAACAACTTCTGGAGCTCCAGAACACACAAAATGACACAGGGAAGATAACCTCCCACTGAAGACAGCATGGCAGTATGGCAGGGAGTGGCAAGCGCAGCGCTCTGGGAGTTGAGCCCGGGACCGAGGGAGTCTGAGGTTTTAGCTCTAGGGTAGCTAGATCAGCAGCCAGCTGGAGGGACTCCAGAACACCAGCAGCTGTGGCGTTCCCAGAATTACCAACACATAGATGCCAATGACAAAGTGAGAGGTCAGTGCCCTATGGACTTTGGGACTGGCTGGGAGACGGCGTCGGCATCTTTGCCTGGGGGTGAGAAGATGCCTCCATGTTGCAGCTTCAGTTCCTGGCCTGCTGACCAGGATCGGGAGACCGGCGATCAGTCTTGGGGGGATAATCAATCTTGCTTTAACCTTCTTGGATCTGGATTGCAGTCTAGGGTGGAGGTCTTGGGGTGTGTGGACAGCTTGCCAGAGCATGTGGGGGCTTCAGAGAGGGTACCCAATTAATACTTCTGGAAGCTGAGAAAATCCCAGTGTTTAGGATGGAAGCTCCCCTGGCTGGTGGCAGAGTCCTACTGAGGCAACAAGCCCAAAAGTCAAGTAATTAAGTGGCAACATGCCCAAGCAAAGGAAACAAAATAAACAGAAAAATGCAACATTAGACTCCTATTTTGGGGGCAAAGAGGACCAAAGCATGGAACAGGAGGAGGATTCGGAGTTCAGAACACCTGTACCAAAAGCCCCAAATGAAAATACAAGTGGGTTAGAGGCCATAGAGGATCTTAGGAAGGATCTTAAAAGCCAAATAAGAGAAGTGGAGGAAAAATTGGGAAGAGAAATGAGAAAGATACAAGAAAAGTATGAAATGAGAGTCAATAACCTGACTGAGGAAAATAACACCTTAAAAAATAGACTAACTCAGGGGCGACTAAGTGGTGCAGTGAGTAGAGTGCCGGCCCTGGAGTCAGAAGGACCTGAGTTCGGATCCGGCCTCAGACACTTAACACACACACACACACACACACAAACCTAGCCGTGTGACCTTGGGCAAGTTACTTAACCTCAATTGCCCTCCAAAAAGCAAAAAAAAAATAGACTAACTCAAATGGCAAAAGAGGTTCAAAAAGGCAATGAGGAGGAAAATGCCTTAAAAAGTCGAATTTGCCAGATGGAAAAAGAATCTCAAAAGCCCACTGAGGAGAATCATTCCTTCAGAATTAGACTGGAGCAAATGGAAGCTAGTGACTTTATGAGAAATCAAGATGCTGTTAAACAGATCCAAACAAATGAAAGAATAGAAGGCAATGTGAAATATCTCATGGGAAAAACCACTGACCTGGAAAATAGATTCAGGAGAGATAATTTAAAAAAAATATTGGACTACCTGAAAGCCATGATCAAAGAAAGAAACTAGAAATCATTCTTCAAGAAATTCTCAAGGAAAATTGCCCTGATGTTTTAGACCCAGAGGGCAAAACAGAGGTTGAAAGAATCCACAGATCATCCCCTGAAAAAGATCCCCAAAAGAAAATTCCTAGGAATATTATATCCAGGATCCAGAATTCCCAGATCAAGGAGAAAATATTACAAGTAGCCAGGAGGAAATAATTTGAATATTGTGGAAACACAATTAGGATAATACAGAATCTGGCAGCTTCTACACTGAGGGATCAAAGGGCTTGGAATATGATATTCTAGAGGGCAAAGGACCTGGGATTAAAACCAAGAATTACCTACCCAACAAAACTGAGTATCATGTTTCAGGGGGAAATATGGTCATTCAGTGGAATAGAGGACTTTCAAGCATTCTTGAGGAAAAAACCAGAGTTGAATAGAAAATTTGACATTCAGACACAAGAAGCAAGAGATACTTGAGAAGGTAAACAGGGAGAAGAAATCAAAAGGAACTAATCAAAGTTGAACTATTTACATTCCTACATGGAAAAACAATAACTGTGACTGATGAAACCTTTCTCAGTATGAAAATAGTTGAAGAAGGGTATATGGGCATATGAATACATATGTGAATGTGTGTATATGTGTGTACAGGTGTACATAGTTAGAGCGTACAGTTCAAATTTAATAGGAAGGGATGATACTTAAAAAGTTAAATCAAGAGGTGATAGAGGGGTATAACAAGAGGAGATGGGAGAGAGTATGGGGTGGAGTATCTCATGTAGAAGAGGCAAGGGGAAGTGGTTGCAGGGTAGGGGAAGAACAGGAAGGCAAAAAAGCAAAAACTTGTTGTTGAATTTGGCTCAGGGAGAGAATGACATACATACTAAATTGGATATGTCACCCTGCAGGAGAGGGGGGAGGGAATGAGAGGGGGGATGGTGGAGGGGTGGGAGGGAATGGGGGGGAGGGGAGTTGGAGGCACCCACATTTGAAAAGGGAAAGGGTCAAAGTAGGGAATAGACCAAGTGGGAGGTAGTATAGGAGGGAGGGAAATATAGTCAGTCTTTTAAAATTTATCTACTATGGTGGTGTTTTGCATAGCTATACATGTACAACGTATACTGAATTGCTTGTTTTCCCAGTAAGGGTGGGTGACAAGGGAGGAAAGAAATGAATCTGGAAATGGAAGTTTTAAAATCAAATGTTTTAAAAATATATAAATACTATTATTAATACTATTTTACATATAATTGGCAAATAAGATATACATGCATTGGGGCACAGAGATTAACCTTGCCCTACTGGAAAAGTAGAAGGGGTTATGGGAGAAAATATGGGAGAGAGCATATTGGATGAGGGGATATCCTGTAGGACTGCTATTCTGGGGTGGTGGGTGGAGGGAAAATGGGGAAAAATTGTAACTCAAAATCTGGCAGAAAGGAATGATGTAAACCAGAAGTTAATAAAGCATTTGGAAAAAAAAGAAATACTACCTGATTTATCAATTTTCATTTTCTCCTTTGTTCCTTTTTTATGTTTGAAACACAATTTTAAAACTTCAAATTCCAGATCCATTCCTTTCGTCCCTTGTCACCCATTCCCACTGGGAAGATAAGCAATTCAGTATATGTTGTACATGTATAGCTATGCAAAACATTACCATGGTAGATATATTTTAAAAGACTGACTTTATTTCCCTCCTCCCACTTGGTCTTTTCCCTACTTTGATCCTTTCCCTTTTCAGATGTGGGTGCTTCCAACTTCCCTCCCCCCTTTTCCCTCCCCTCCATCATCCCCCTTCTTATTGCCTTCCCCCTGTTCTTCTGTAGGGTGAGATATCCTATTTAGTATGTATGTCATTGTCTCCCTGAGCCAAATTCAAGAACAATTGTTTTTGCTTTTTTGCTTTCCTGTTCTTCTCCTACCTTGTAACTATTTTCCCTTGCCTCTTTTATATGAGATAGTTTCCATCCCCATCTCTCCCCATCTCCTCTTGTTATATTCCTCTATCACCTCTTGATTTAACTTTTTAAGTATCATCCCTTCCTATTAAATTTGAACTGTGCGCTCTATCTATGTATACCTGTAAACATATATACACACATTCACATATGTATTCATATGCCCATATACACTTCTTCAATTATTTTCATACTGAGAAAGGTTTCATCAGTCACAGTTATTGTTTTTCCATGTAGGAATGTAAATAGTTCAACTTTGATTAGTTCCTTTTGATTTCTTCTCCCTGTTTACCTTCTCAAGTATCTCTTGCTTCTTGTGTCTGAATGTCAAATTTTCTATTCAACTCTGGTTTTTTCCTCAAGAATGCTTGAAAGTCCTCTATTCCACTGAATGACCATATTTCCCCCTGAAACATGATACTCAGTTTTGTTGGGTAGGTAATTCTTGGTTTTAATCCCAGGTCCTTTGCCCTCTAGAATATCATATTCCAAGCCCTTTGATCCCTCAGTGTAGAAGCTGCCAGATTCTGTATTATCCTAATTGTGTTTCCACAATATTCAAATTATTTCCTCCTGGCTACTTGTAATATTTTCTCCTTGATCTGGGAATTCTGGATCCTGGATATAATATTCCTAGGAATTTTCTTTTGGGGATCTTTTTCAGGGGATGATCTGTGGATTCTTTCAACCTCTGTTTTGCCCTCTGGGTCTAAAACATCAGGGCAATTTTCCTTGAGAATTTCTTGAAGAATGATTTCTAGTTTCTTTCTTTGATCATGGCTTTCAGGTAGTCCAATATTTTTTTTAAATTATCTCTCCTGAATCTATTTTCCAGGTCAGTGGTTTTTCCCATGAGATATTTCACATTGCCTTCTATTCTTTCATTTGTTTGGATCTGTTTAACAGCATCTTGATTTCTCATAAAGTCACTAGCTTCCATTTGCTCCAGTCTAATTCTGAAGGAATGATTCTCCTCAGTGGGCTTTTGAGATTCTTTTTCCATCTGGCAAATTCGACTTTTTAAGGCATTTTCCTCCTCATTGCCTTTTTGAACCTCTTTTGCCATTTGAGTTAGTCTATTTTTTTTTTGCTTTTTGGAGGGCAATTGAGGTTAAGTAACTTGCCCAAGGTCACACGGCTAGGTTTGTGTGTGTGTGTGTGTGTGTGTTAAGTGTCTGAGGCCGGATCCGAACTCAGGTCCTTCTGACTCCAGGGCCGGCACTCTACTCACTGCACCACTTAGTCGCCCCTGAGTTAGTCTATTTTTTAAGGTGTTATTTTCCTCAGTCAGGTTATTGACTCTCATTTCATACTTTTCTTGTATCTTTCTCATTTCTCTTCCCAATTTTTCCTCCACTTCTCTTATTTGGCTTTTAAGATCCTTCCTAAGATCCTCTATGGCCTCTAACCCACTTGTATTTTCATTTGGGGCTTTTGGTACAGGTGTTCTGAACTCCGAATCCTCCTCCTGTTCCATGCTTTGGTCCTCTTTGCTCCCAAAGTAGGAGTCTAATATTCAAATTTTTGTGTTTTTGTTTCCTTTGCTTGCGCATGTTGCCACTTAATTACTTGACTTTTGGGCTTGTTTCCCCAGTAGGACTCTGCCACCAGACAGGGGAGCTTCCATCCCAAATGTTGGGGTCTTCTCAACTACTAGAGGTATTAGTCAGGTGCCCTCCTTGAAGCCCCCACACACTCTGGCAAGTTGGACACACACTCCAAGACTTCTACCCCAGACTGCAATCCAGATCCAGGGAAGTTAAAGCAAGATTGATTATCCCCCAGACTGATCGCCAGATCCCCCTACAGTCAGCAGGCCAGGAGCTGAAGCTGCAACTGAAGCTGCAAAATGGTGGCTGTGCCCCAGCTCCTCAGCTGCTTCTCATCCCCCGGGGAAGAAGCTGACACACTCGCAAATATTGGTCCCAAAGTCCATAGGGCACTATCCTCTCACTTTGTCTGTGGCATCTGTGTTGATAATACAGGAAACGCTAAAGCTGCTGGTGTTCTGGGATCTCTCCAGTGGGTTGCTGGTATGGCTTCCCTTGGGGTAAAACCATGACTCACATGGGCCTGGGCTGAACTCCCAGAGCTCTATGCTGGCTGCTCCCTGTCGGGCTGCCAGGCTGTCCTCAGTGGGAGGTTAGCTTCTCTGTCTCTTTCTGTGGGTGCTGGAGCTCCAGAGGTCCTTCAGAGTCCTCCTTTTACATAATTTTGAAGTGGTGTGGGCTAGAGAGCCGTGGAAGTGCTGTTTCTACTCCGCCATCTTGGCTCGGCCTTCTCCTTTGTTTTCTTGATAAAGAAAAGGGGAGGCTAATTAGTTCAATGATTCCATAGGATTGTGGATGTTGTATTCATAGCCTGACATGAAATCAGGACACTTCCTGATTGGATGAGAGTAAATCTGGGATTGTAGAAGGACCCATGATGTAGGTCTAAGTGAACTCATTTGTCTCAAAATGCTTTAAGATGAGAGAAGTCATTCCTGTCTGAGGAAGCCAAAAAAGGGGTAGATGCTTTGGGCTAATTGAGAATCAAGTTAGGCCAGGAAACTATATCAATTTTTCTCTTCTGAGCCAGTAAGAATCTTACCATTCTAGAAAAACCTTTGTAGTGGATAGAAATAGGCGAGGGTAGTCTACATGACTGAAACTGCAATTTGTTGTGTATGTTTGAATTCCATATATGGTACTAGTGTAATACTGGAGTATTTATTCTGAATAGAATCAAGAACATAATGTCCCTCATAATGAATTCAGAACATATAGGAAAAAGTGTAAAGTGAAAGTTCTGATATTAACTAGGGAAAAAAAAAAACATCTTGGCATATTACCTAGACCACTGGACTTAGTGTCAAGAAGATCTTTGTTCCAATTTTTTTCTTAGACTCTTACTATATGGCCATGGACAAGTCAGTGAAACTCTCTAAACCTCAGATTCCCCATGTGAAAAATGGGGATAATGATAGAAACTGACAGAGTTGATATGAGTTTTAAACAAGAAAATGCATAAACCTTATAGTGTTATATGAAGGAGAACAATTAAGATTACTAAAGTCAAAGGTTTCCTATATTGATTCTGATCGACCTGGAATCCCTATGAAACTTTTGAGATCAGCAAGACCCAGGACTGGATTCTCTGCAGCTATTTTTGGAAATGTTCATTGAAACTAAATAGATAAATTTCCTTTATTTTGGCATTAGAAGAAATCTGTTCTACTCATTTATCCCTATTTGAGCAATTGAATATTCTTTCCTTTTCTCCCAACTTCTTTCCTTCCTTCCTTCCTTCCTTCCTTCCTTCCTTCCTTCCTTCCTTCCTTCCTTCCTTCCTTCCTTCCTCCTCTCCTTTTTTCCCCTTCCTTCTCTCCATTTTCTCCTCCTTCATTCCTTCCTTCCTTCCCCTCTTTCCTTCCTTCTCTTTTTTCCTGGCCTTTCTTCTCTCCATTTTCTTCTCCCTTCTTTCTTTCTTTCTTTCTTTCTTTCTTTCTTTCTTTCTTTCTTTCTTTCCTCTTTCTTTCTCTCTTTCTTTCTCTCTTTCTTTCTCTCTTTCTCTCTTTCTTTCTCTCTTTCTTTCTTTCTTTCTTTCTTTCTTTCTTTCTTTCTTTCTTTCTTTCTTTCTTTCTTTCTTTCTTTCTTCCTTCCTTCCTTCCTTTCTTCCTCAGTCTGAAAAATACCTAGATGGATAATCTTTAGGTGTGTGTGGGGGGGTGGTGGTGAAGAGAAAAGATACTTGGCTAATAAGACCTAATATATGAATGTCCATTTCCTTTGATAGGAAACATATATGATGATTAATTTTGTGCTTCGTTATAAACCAGAATAGTAAAGAGGAAGTAGGTTTCACTAATTAGGATGTTACTTGATTTAATAAGGGCTCATTGGTACTAATTGGTTGACCACTTTTTAAAAGAGCAAAATGAAAAAGAGTTTGTAAGTGAATAATACTTCAGTATTAGGCAATTTGGATGTTCAGGAGTAAAAGATGCTTGTGTAGAAATGACTATATATTTTGCTGCAGGGTTGAATTGACCTGTTTTTCTTTCCTGATGATTCAATTTAACTTTCTTAGAAATACTTTCAAAGGACAATTTTCTGTACGTCAAAGGAACATTTTGTGCTGCAAATAAATGGGTCACCATTTTAAAAAAGAATCATGTTCCTTTCTATCTTTTTCAAAGAGTGAATTCTCCTATAGATGTTGCAGTATGATAGTTGAAGTATTAGGGATAAAAAAGTCTTTAAATATGACTGTTATTATTGCTACCTGTTCCATAACTATGGGACTCAAAAATTCCATATGCCAGCATTGCATAGATTTGAAGTTCAATCTTGCAAATGTTAGCCCTAATCAAGTTGAAAGTGAACCTGAGCTAACTCAGCAGCAAAGTTTGACTGTGAAAGTTTTGCAAAGATCTTAACCTAAAACATCCTCAACTTGGAAAAGTTGACAATCACTCTGGGATCCTAAATAGAAAAGAAAACCAAAAATAGATGCTTTTATCTACAATGAGCAGAAATCTGGCCTCCCATAGAGGTAGAGGCAGGGGGAGAGAAATGGAATTTTATATTCCAGATGAAAATTTTAGCTACCTTTCACTCAGGATAGTGGTGCCATTTTCTCAACCTAAAGAAGTCACAGAAAGTAGTATAATATATACATGGGATATTGGAATTGGAGTCAAGAAGTCCTGGGTTTGAATTCCACCTTTGATAACTATGTAACCATGGGCAAGTCATTTAATTTCTCTGATCCTCAGTTTTCTTATATTTAAGAATATATATATATATAATATGTATATATATAATACTGATATATTAATATCAGTATTATGTACTTCATTGAATTGTCATGAAGTTAAAATGAGAGATGTATATAAATATCTTTATAAACTTAATGATTTAAAAGTCAGTTATAATTTCATTACCATTATTTCTTTCTTTAAAATATGTTTTTTGTTATCTTTCTTTTTTTTCCTTTTTTTTGGAGGGGGGAATTGGGGGTAAGTGACTTGCCCAAGCTCACATGGCTAGTATTTGTATTAAGTGTCTGAGGCCAGATTTGAACTCAGGTACTCCTGACTCCAGGGCCGGTGCACCATTCACTGTGCTACCTAGCCACCCCCATTTTTGTTATCTTTTATTTCCTACGTTATCATAATATGTCATGTATCCCTCATCCACTCCTTTTTAGAGAGACATTCCACATGACAAATAATCATTTTTTTTGGAGAGGGAAAAAGAGGGGAAAAATTAGGACAACTGATTGATACATCAAAACATCTGAAAACATGTGCAATGGGTAACACCTGTAGACCTCCACCTCCACATCGGGGTAGATTGAGGGCGTCTTCTATCTCTGCATCTAAATCCCACTTGTTCTTTATAATTTTGTTACATTTACTTTTGATTTTATCTTTGGTATGTCATTTGTTCTTTCTATTTATGTTGTTATAGTTACTATGTGTACTGTTTTCTTTGCTCTGCTTATTTCACCTTACATTTCATAGAGATCTTTCCATGCTTTGAAAGTATTCATCACACACATCATTTCTTACATCACAATGATGTTCCATTACATTCATGTACCACTATTTGTTTAGCCATTACCCAATTGGCAGGGCATCTACTTTGTTTCCAATTTTTAGTTATTATAAAAATAGTACTGTGAATATTTTGGAGCACATGGAGACTTTTTTTCTTATCAATGACTTCCATGTTTTACAAACTGAGTAATGGAATCTCTGGTTCAGAGTATGGACATTTTAGTCACTTTATTTGCATTATTCCAAACTGCTTTCCAAAATGCTTGTACCATTTTGTGTTCCTACATTGACTGTTGCATTTTTTTTTATCATTTTTGTTAATTTTCAGGGTGTTAAGTGAAATCCCTGGATTATTTTGATTTGGATTATCAGCATTTCTTTTTTTTTAAAAAGCAATTGGGATTAAGTAACTTGCTCATGGTTACACAGCCAGTCATTATTTATGTGTGGGTGCTCATTTTCTGAGGCCGGATTCGATCCTGGATCATCCCAACTCTGACACCAGCGCTCTTACTCACTGCGCCACCTAGCCACCCCTATTATCAGCATTTCTTATTGTGATTTCTAATGTTCAATGGAGACATAATTTCACATCTCCCCAAACTTTTCTCCCTATTTTATCCAATTTTTAGTATGTGGCTCTGGTTTTATAATATGTAAAATGTGTTCACACTGGTTAAGATGTTTCATTGTTCATGCTCCTTAATAACTACCTCAGTTTCTTCAGCAAGAGGTTAAAATTTTAGGCAAATATCTTAAGTAGTGCAATTTCCTAGATTGTTGCGACCGAATACACAATACTCAATGAATGGGGTGGTTTCTCCCATTGGTTCTAATTCTTCTTTAGAACATGACTAATGTTAACATGTGTTTAATATGAATGAATAGGTATAGTATATATCAGATTGTATGCTATCTTGGCAAGTGAAAGGGAGGTAGGGGAAAAATTTACAACTCAAAATCTTATGGAAGTGAAAGTTGAAAGCTAAAATTAATTAAATAAATAAATAAAAATATTGCTGTTACTGTATTTAAAAAAACACTTGGAATCATATAATTTTAGATTTGGAAGGAACATTAGAGAAGAACCAGTTAGCTCAGCACCTTTTTACAGATGAGATTCCCTCCCTGACATTCATACAGATGAGATGGTTTGCCCAACGTTAGTGGCAAATGAGAAATTGCACCCCTAATCTCCTGACTCATAACTTGGTGCTTTTTCAATTCTACCATGCTGCCTTATCATAATTTTCTAAACATCCCTACATTATTGCTTGCTGCTTTTTTTCAGTTGGGGAAACTTAGGTTTGTTTTTGCCTTTATCTCGCCATGCCATAGGACCATCATAGGATAGCATCATAGGATGCTCATAGTATTCAGGGCCATCTGAGACCTTAGAGATAATTTTGTTCAACTCCTTTATTTTACAAAGGATGAAACTGGACATCTGCAGAGGTGAATGGAGTGCCTAGGTTAACATAGTAGATAGCCGATCTTATATTTGAACTCAGGTCTTCTGACTTCAAATTTGGTGTTCTTTTTACTAATACTGCTTATTTAGCTTGCTATTTCCCAATGTCCATTACCAGAGACTCTTTATAGAGATAGGAGATTGATATTAATCATGGAAGATCAGACACAAGGCTTTAAGGTGACTCTGTGACTAAGGTGACATACTTTTGAATGTCTTGGTGCTGGAACTGCATTAGATGTAGCAGTGGATGTATATTTTGACAAATGAAAGAATACAGGGCCACCCTTCTCTACCCCATGAACTCCTTCCCAACTGCCTTTCTCATGGGGTCAACAGCCCTGGTCACACAAAATAAACAGAGTTGGAAGAGGGATGTGGGTAAGAGCACCAGATTGCCACAGACAAATCACTCTAAATTCTGGAGTATTCCTGGCTCTTCACATCTATTCTCCTACATTCGCTATCAAAGGAAGGAGCTTGGCTTTGAAGATGGTACTCCAGCCCTGACTGCTGTACTGAATTTGCATTTAGCATTTTCTTCTCCAATTCAGGTAGATGTGACCTTGGTCACATTCTAATTACATCACAATCTTTGGTGACATTGGTGGTCTATCTAATGTCCCTGAAATCTCTGACCCAAGAAGAAAAGATCAGTTAAATACCTCTTTCTTGATTCCAAATGACCCAGAAGTAGATAACCCTCAGGTTCATTGTCATCAAAATACCCCGTGTAAGGCTGGCAGATGAACATAAGAAACAGTGTATGGATACCTCCCCTGTGTAGGCAGTATTACCACTAATGAATACTTACTTAGAATAAGTAGACACTCTGGTACCCTACATTTTGAAACTATTCACATACAGTACAGAAAAGTGTCCTAGGTCTAATAATATTCTCTGTTTTTCACTACACTAAGCATATTGTCACTGAAAATAAATAGAAATAATATATTTTACAGAAAATACTTATCCCAATTCAGTGTTATTAGCTCTTCCTATGGAAAAGGGTTTAGACATTATGACACTTCAGTAAAAGCATAAGCTATTAAATTATACTTTAAATTCTCCTATAATTAAAACAAAGCTTTTCTGATGAGAACATTTTCTATATCTGGTTTTCAAAATCCCAAGCAAGTATTTGCATTTCCAGTCTGAGTACAAGAAAATTTTGTGTGGCATCCATTTTTAAATCTATTGCCAGTTAAATGCTATTTTTTTTAAACATTTCCTTCTTTTCTAAATCAAGTCCACACACATGAACACTATACACTTTAAGCCACTCATTCACAGTGATGGGCAGGCTAGAGAAAATAGATATAGCAATCTGCTAGGCTGATACCTGGTATACATTGGGAATCATGAAATAGATCTCAGCAGGTTGAATGCTGTGCACCCACGCACTACAGAATACCATGATTACAGCAGGTAGGTGGCTCCGATAACTGAGTACTTCAGAGAGGTGGGAGTCCGGTGTAATGTGTTGTATGATTTATTGGAGTTTGTTGGGACACGTGCTGTAATTGTAGGCTAGCAGTAATGTCTGATTGTTCTGTCTTTCATGCCCTTTGGAGGCCAGCCCCCCCCACGTAAGTGATACCCTACTGGAACTATTGTTGAGATTGCAATTGAAACAGATGAAATGAATAGCAACTGATTAATTGGAGCATGCTACATTTCTGAAAACAAATCAAAGTGATTTGCATGAATCACAATTTGTTACATAATACATTTTGAGAGCACAAATTACCTTTTTAAAGCCTAAGACACATATATACCCAACGGAACAAACAAAAGTGTAATGAACTGGGCTATACCTACATAATTCACATTGAATACTGGGTGCCAAAACTGATGTGAAACAAATGATTTTCCAATAAACTACTCAGGCAGAGCCATATCTGTTCTAATATTTCAATTGAATATTATTTATAATACCAATAATTCTTCACGATTGTTAACCATGGCATGATGGAACAATTTATTTTACATATTAGTTTGGGGGTTTGGTAGATTCCCAAGTTGGGGACCGATTTGCCTTCTTTTCCCACAAGATGAGATAAATAAATAATGTCAGAGGAAAATCTTTGGATAGAGCAAAAGTTTAAGGTTTGAATCATTTTAAACAAAGGTGAATGGTCTGACCTAGACTGTGGAAGGTAGAACAATCCTTGCTCCAAGCAAATATCATTATAATAAAAATTAACAATTTTATGTGAATATCATACCCATGGTGCTTTCTTTCTAAAACACATTTGGACCTCTATGGATTTTCTTATGAGTAAAGACTCTGCTATTCTGCCCCCACTATTACTATACAAATTTTACTCACGCAACAGATAATCACTTAGCAGAATTATTAAATATTAGGATTTCTTGATTCATTATGAATTAGTTATAAGAAATAGCATGCCTTCTCCCTGTCATATACCACCCCCTGCCCCAATAGATATGGAATTTGGATAGCTCAAGATTTCATTGTATTCCTCCTACTGCAATTGGCTGCCATGCCAAGCTTCCCCTACTGAATATTATGACTAAATCTTGCTTCTACATCCACAACAATCAGCACGTTACCAGCCCCTGCAAACTAAGTTTTGATATGAAATCACTTCAAAGAGGATGCCAGATATTCTTATTTAGGGAACACAATATTCCATACAAGTACCATTTATCACTGATGTTTTTGGAGGCAGCATTCTGTATGATTTATTGGAGTTTGAACTCTTTGTGAGTTCAAACCTAGCTCCAGACACTTACTAACTGTGTGACCATAGGCAACTCACTGAACCCTGTTTGCCTTAGTCTCCTCATCTATAAAGTGAATTGGAGAAGGAAATGGCAAATCACTCTAGTACCTTTGCCAAGAAAATGACAAATGGGGTCACAAAAAGCTGGTCATGACTAGAAGACAACTGAAGAAAAACATGCTGTAATGGAAAGAACATTGGTCATACAGACCTGGGTTCAAGTAGTTTTGATAATGACTTCTGTGTGACAATGGACAGATCATTCAACATATGTTACTCAATTCAATTCAGCCAAAATTATTAAGTGCTAACTAACTACAAGGCACTAAATTCCTGGAGGTACAAAGGTCAAATTGCCTAGAACCTGGAGTTTAAGTGACTCACCCAAGGTCACATAGCCAAAATACATCAGGGGTAAAATCCAAAGATGGTGGAAGATCCCAATCTGAAGTCAGCTCATTATCTAAAAGGAAGGAGAAAAAGAGAGGAGCAGTCATTTATTAAGAACCTACTGTATACCAGGCACTGTGCCAAGCACTGCACAAATATTATCTGCTTTGATCCTCACCAATAATCCTGAGAGAAAGGTACTGTTATTATTTCCATTTTGCAGATAAGAAAACTGAAGCAGACAGAGGTTAAATGACCTGTGCAGGGTCACATTGCTTATAAGGATTTGAGGCAGGATTTAAACTCAGGCCTTCTTAGAGTCGGTTGGGTGACACAATGGATAGAGCCCTGAGTCTTCAGTCAGGGGGATCTGAGTTCAAATTCAAATTTAGACACTAGTCGGGTGACCCTTGGCAAGTCACTTAACCTCAACTATAAAATGATAGTCATAATAGTAACTACCTCTTAGAGTTGTGAGAATCAAATGAGATAATATTTGGAATGTATTTGGCACAATGCTTAATAAATAATTATTCCTCTCCCCTTACTACAGGTCCAGAATTCTATTTATTGTGCCACCTAGTTGAAAGATGGATGGGGAGGTAGATTGGAGAAAAATTGTGAGGAATGATAAATAACAAGGGGTAGCTAAGAGGCATAGTGGATAGAGTGCTGGGTCTGGAATCAGAAGACCTGATCAAATCTGACCTCAGACACTTATGAGTTGTGTGATCCTGGGCAAGTCACCTAACCCTGTTTGCCTCAGTTTTCTCATATGTAAAACAAGCTAGAGAAAGAAATAGCAGACTGCTCTACTATCATTGCCAAGAAAGTCCAAATGCAGCTATAAAGAGCTGGACAGAGAGTGTTGGCCTCGGATTTGGGATGACATGAGATCGGATCCGGCCTCAGAAAATGAGCACCCACACATAAATAATGACTGGCCGTGTAACCTTGAGCAAGTTACTTAACCCCAATTGCTTTAAAAAAAGAGTTGGACACGATTGAAAAGAATGAACAACAACAGCAACAAGTAACATGTTGAGGATTTTGTATATTTGTCTTAATGGCACAAGAAAGTCCCGAAAGCTTTTCTGATAAAGAGAATGACATGACTAGAAATGCTTTTTAGGAAGTTTATTTTGGCATCTGCATGGAGAAGATACAGGTGAAATTAGTGATGAAAAGTAGGGAGAACAAATAAGTTGTTACAATAACTTATAGGCAAAGAAAAATGTGGGCATGAACTAGGGTAGTAGTTGTGTGAGGTTAAAAAAATGGAAAGATATAAGGAAAACCACAGACATCAATAAGACTTAGGAATTGATTGATATAGGGGGCAGAGAGGGATCAAATAAAGATGACACAGATATAATGAACCTGCATGAATGTGAGTATCATGACACCCTTAACAGAAATAAAAGATGATGTTATGACTCAAAGGGATGAATATCTAATGGTGAAATTATAGGTACTAGCAGCAAAAGAGACATGATGGAATTATTTCGAGATTGTGGAAACCTTCCTAATATTCCTTAAGTTATATTACACAACCAACTGCCCACTGTGATTAAATATAAGCTGATCTGGAACTCAGGTGAAATTTCCTTTAAAAAGGGATTCTCAAACTTTTTTGGTATTATGGAATCCTTTGGGAGCCTGGTATTAATGTACACATGGAGCAACTAGGTAGTTGAGCACCGGTCCTGGAGTTAGGAGGAGCTGAGTTCAAATCTGAACTCAGACACTTAACACTTACTAGCAGTGTGACCTTGGGCAAGTCACTTAACCCTAATTGCCCTGCCTTCCCCCTCTAAAAAGCAAAAAATAAATAAAATAAAACAACATATACAGGATTACAAAGGACATCAATTACACTGAAATGGCAAAATATTAGTGATAGTAGTAGTATTTTTATAATACATTGTGGGGGTGGAGGATTTGCAAAATACTGCCTTATTTTGTTGTTCTTATGACCTTGGGAGGTAGGTGCCATTATCATCCCCATTTTACAGATGTCCCTGCCAGGATGAACTAATCACTTCCAATCTAATTGCCATGCTGCTTGGGTTTGTCCTTCATTTTCCAAGAGGACCATGACACCAGGGAGATGATGACATGACTTGCAATTAATTTTGATTTGAATGAGGGAGGGCTGTGCAAGGTCACTTCCTCCTCCAGAGCCATCTGACTAGATATTCATCAGGACTACTGGAGATGACCCAGGATGTAATGGGAGACCCTGACCCTTTTGGGCCAAGGTCTTTCTATGTACCATGCTGCTAACTTAAACCTTGGATACCACTTCACATAGTCTCTTCTCCCCTCTTATTGGAAGGCTGGAGAAAGAAGAACTAAACACCTTCTAGAAGTTTCCTTTTTATGAGGCAGAAATTGGACTTCTAGCTTATTCCACTTTTCTATATGCAACTTTGCTTATCCCCTTATGACTTCCCAACTCCTGTTTTCTAAGTTTCTTTTGAGTGTTGCCTTCCTCCAGTAGATTGAAAATTCCTTAAGGACAGTGAAACTGTCTTTCTCTTATTTCCATTCTCATCACTTAAGACAGTGCTGGGCACATAGTAGTTCTTAATAAATGTTCATTGATTGAATTAAAGAAACCAAAACAGAGGTTAAATAACTTGCCGAGGGTCCCAGATGTAGTAAGTGTCTGAGGTTGGATTTGAAATCAGATCTTCTTGCCTCAAGATTTAGTTTTCAACCAACTATATCACCTAGATTCTAATTTATAACTATTTTGAAAAACATAGTTATCTACATCACACATACACAGACACACACACAGACACAGACACACACACAGACACAGACACACACACACACACACACCCTGAAATTCATGGAACCTAAGGTGAAAATTACTCTACAAAGGTTTTGATAATATATCTGTTCACTGAAATGTATGATATTGGGGTGGAGCCGAGATGGCAGAGTAGAAACAGGACTTTCTCGTGGCTCCCACTTCTACCTCCTCCAATTCATGTAAAAATGACTCTAAACAAACTTTGGAGCTACAGAACCCAGAAAGTGACAGAGAGAAGCTAACTTTCCACTGAATACAGTCTGGCAGGCTGGCAGGAAGGGGCCAGCACAATGCTCTGGGAGCTGAGCCCAGTCCCTCATGAGCCCGAGATTTTAGCCTCAGGGTGACCACAACCAGTCACCACCTGGAGGGACTTCAGATCACCAGCAGCTGTGGTGATTTCCAGAATTATCAACCCATAGATGCTAAGGACAAAGTGAGAGGTTAATGCAGTGTGAACTCTGGGAACCAGGAGTCCAGGAGTATGGTCCAGCCTTTGCCCCCTGGAGAGAGAAGTGGCTGAGGCATGGTGGCCATGCAGCCGCCACCACATGGCTGCTTCAGAGCTCCTGGCCTGCAGATTGTAGGGGTACCAAGTGACCAGTCTGAGGGGTAATCACTCTTGCTTTAACCTGCTTGGATCTGGATCACTGTCTAAGGTGGAGGTTCTGGGGTGTGTGACCAGTTTGCCAGAGCATGTGGAGGCTTCAGAGAGGGCAGCTGACAAATTGCTCCAGCAGCTGAGAAAACCCCAGAGATTTGGGACAAAGCTTCCCTCTCTGGTAGCAGAGCTCTGCTGTGACAAAAAGCTCAAAAGTCAAGTAATTGAGTGGCAACATGAGCAAGCAAAGGAAGGAAAACAAGCAAAGCAATCTGACATTACACTCCTATTTTGGGGACATAAAGGATCAAAGCATGGGAAAGGACAGAGATATTGAAATCAGAACTCCTGCATCAAAAGCTTCCAAGAAAAATATGAGCTGATTACAGGCCATAGAGGAGCTTAAGAAGGATTTTGAAAACCAAATAAGAGAAGTGGAGGAAAAATTGGGAAGAGAAATGAGAATGATGCAAGAAAATTATGAAATGAGAGTCAACAACCTGACTGAAGAAAATAACATGTTAAAAAACAGACTAAGTCAAATGGCAAAAGAGGCTCAAAAGGCCAATGAGAAGAATGCCTTAAAAAGCCAAATTTGCTAGATGGAAAAAGAATCTCAAAAGCTCACTGAAGAGAATCAATCCTCAGAATTAGATTGGAGCAAATGGAAGCTAGTGACTTTATGAGAAATCAAGATGCTATTAAACAGATCCAAACAAATGAAAAAAATAAAAGGCAATGTGAAATATCCCATTGGAAAAACCACTGACATGGAAAATAGATCCAGGAGAGATAATTTAAAAATTTTTGGACTACCTGAAAGCCATGATCAAAAAAAGAACCTAGAAATCATCCTTCAAGAAATTCTCAAAGAAATTTGCCCCAATGTTTTAGAACCAGAGGGCAAAATAGAGGTTGAAAAAATCTACTGATCACCTCCTGAAAAAGATCCCCAAAAGAAAACTCCTAGGAATATTATAGCCAGGTTCTGGAGTTCCCAGATCATGGAGAAAACTTTACAAGCAGCCAGGAAGAAATGATCTGAATATTGTGGAAACACAATCAGGATAACACAGGATCTGGCAGCAACACAGGACCTACCCAGCAAAACTGAGTATCATGTTTCAGGGGAAAATTATTATTCAGTGTAATAGGGGATTTTCAAGCATTTTTGATGAAAAAAACAGTTGAATAGAAAATTTGACATTCAAACACAAGAAGCAAGAGAAGCATGAGAAGGTAAACAGGGAAAAGAAATCATAAGGAACTTATCAAAGTCAAACTGTTTACATTCCTACATGGAAAAACAATAATTGTAACTTATGAAACTTTTCTCAGTATGAGAATAGTTGAAGGGAATATATATATATATGTATGTGTATATATATATATGTATATACATACATATCTATATCTCTCTATATATGTATACATATATGTGTATACATATATATCTATATACGAGGGTATATGGGCATATGAATACATATGTGAGTGTGTGTATATATGTGTATAGGTATACATAGACAAAGGGCACAGGACCAATTGAATAGGAAGGGATGATACTTAAAAGGTGAAATTAAGAGGTGAGAGAGAAATACAATGAGAAGAGATGGGGAGAGACAGAATGTGGTAAATTATCTCATATAGAAGAGGAAAGGGGAAACTGTTACAATGGAGGGGAAGAACAGGAAGGCAAAAGGGAATGAGTCAACCTTATTTTCATTGAATTTGGCTTAGGGAGGGAATGGTATACACTAAATAGGGTATCTCATCCTACAGGAGAGTACAGGTGAAGGGGATAAGAGAGGGGATGATGGAGGGGAGGGCAGGTTGGGGAAGAGGGAAGTTGGAAGCACACACTTTTGAAAAGGGTCAGGGTCAAAGAACAAGTGGTGGGCAGGATAGGATGGAGGGAAATATAGTCAGTTTTTCACAATATATCCAATATGGAAATGTTTTGCATAGCTACACATGTACAACCTATATGGAATTGCTTATCTTCCCAGTAAAGTTGGGTGATGATAGAGGAAGGGAAATAATCTGGAATTCAGTTTTAAAATCAAATGTTAAAAAATATGTACATATTTTACAAATAATAATAATTATTTTACATGTAACTGGGAAATAAGATATACAGGCACTGGGGCATAGAGATCCACCGTGCCCTTCTGGAAAGTCAAGGGGGGATGGGGAAGATATGGGAGAGAGTAGATTGGGGGAGGGGATATTCAGTGGGATTGTTGTTTTGGGATGGTGGGTAGGGGAAAATGGGGAGAAAATTTGTAACTCAAAATCTTGTGGAAATGAATGACGTAAACTAAAAATAAACATAAAATTTAATTTTAAAAATGTGTGATATCGGGGTGGTTAGGTGGCACAGTGAGTAAAAACTCTGTCCCTGGAGTTGGGATGACCCAGGATTGGTCCCTCAGAAAATGAGCACCCACACATAAATAATGACTGGCTGTGTAACCTTGAGCAAGTTACTTAACCGCAATTGTTTTTAAAAAAAAGTATGATATCCATATTATCTCCAGTTGCTCTGATCTATATCTTCCCACTTCATCTAGATAGCTCCAGAGGAGAAAGTGAGGCTGGTGACTTTGCACAATCCTGCCTCACTTAAATCCAATTCTCTTGTATGTCATGACATCACCTCCCTGATATCATGGTCTTCTTCAAGTACAAAGGACAGACAGTAATCCATATTATACGAAATGCTACTAAACAACAGAGATAGAGTTGTTGGCATTTTCTTGTGTTGAATAGTAACTCAATACTAGAATATGTTAAATATCTCAGAGTTGGAAGAGACCTCACAGGCCATCAGGTCTACTTCCCACCTGAACAAGAATCCCTCTATAATACACCCAGTAAGTGGTTATCTATTTTTTTCTAGAAGACCTCCAGTGATGGGAAATTTGTACTTTGCCAGGCAACCTATTATATTTTTGAATCATTCTAATTTGTTAGGCAGTATTTTCTTACAGCAAGCCCAGGTGTTCTTGGCAATTTCTAGCCATTGCTCCTAATTCTACCCTGTGGGGCTGAGCAGAACATGTCTAGTCACTTCCTATGCACCATAACCTCAAATATTTTAAGAGTATTCTTCTTTTCTTTAAAAGCACTTTGAGGCAACTGAAGGTACTAACACCTGGAGGAAATTAATAGGAAAGGACTCCTATACAGGGTGGTGCTCAGCCTCAACTTTGAAGGAAAGTAGTTGTTCTAAGAGGTGGAGATGAAGAAAGAATACATTCCAGACATGTTCGATGGCTTGTGCAAAAGTAGAGTCATAGGAGATGGAGTAGCAAGTGTGAAGAACAATCACAAAGGCCAATTTGGCTAGACTGTGGAGTGTGTAAAGGAGAAATTATCTTATAGCTATTATAATTCTCCTCTGTTGGTCATTCTGTAGTTTATCAAGGTCTTTTGTAAAATGTATCAACCAGAAATGAAGAGATATTGTCTAGATATGACCTGACGAGTCCAGAGTCCAAGAAGAAACTATTACCTTCCTGATCATGGACACTATGCTTCTCTATGTATTCTAAAAACCATTAGCTTTCATGTTCTATCTACTCAAAATCCTGAATGTTCAAACGATCACATATATCTTAGCTCAACAAATAAATCTCCCTGGGAGCTGTCCCTGGTCTTCAATATCTACATGATATGTTGTTCTATTGTTTTCCTCCCCCTGTACTATTCACTTCAGACAGAAAGATTGACTATGCATCTGGGGGAAGTATCCTAGTCAACAAGCCTTTTTTTTCTTGTTTAATATCAAACTTCCAATTTTGTCTCAAATCTGACTCATCATCTTTTGATTGTTCATCCTATGCTTTTCTACTCATCATTAGCTTGGCAGACCTGACTCCCCTGCCTCCCTCCCCCCACCAAAAAAAAAAAAGAAATTAGGTTAGTGGAAAGAACCCCGGTTCTGGTGACAGAGAACTTGACTTTGAATTCCAGATCTACCGTTTGTTATCCGTGATTTTGGACAAGCCATTTCATCTCTGTGAACCCCAGTTTTCCCAGGTTTGTAAGGTTTGGTTTGTTTTTCTTATGCTAGTCACTTTTGCAAACAATGCACTATTTAGATGGATATCAAGTTGGGATCCCAATGAATTCTCTCTCTCTCTTTCCCTCTCTTCCCTTCTTCCTTTCTCTTCCCCTCTCTCCCCCTCCCTCTGGTTTCAGGACCATTTTTATGCACTAATGAAACAATATGCCTGTGATTACCATTGTTTCATGTATGACTGGAATTTTCGAAATGAATTGTCTGAATCACTATCTTATTGGATTCTATAGGCTAGTTACAGGTATGCTTTGCCATCTTTAGCTTTTCTAGAGAGACATCTTGGAATTGACCTATGACCAATTTGGCTATAGGCTGTATTATAGCATTAAGTTTGGGAAGAATGTATGTGTATGACAGGATGCCTTTTCCATGAAACACTATGAGATATATGGCACATACTTCTTTTGCAACACACCTTGTCTCCACACCTTATTAGTTTTAGATTCCTTCTGTTCAGTTTGTGAGAGCTGGCATCTAAGCATCTCCTTAGTTGAGTATGGACTTGTTTTATACATTTCTAGGGATTAAATCTTTTGATGCTAGTTTCATTTTTTCCATTAGATGCTCATTAATAAAATTATAGATGCCCATTTTTCATTCCTTTGTAAAATACAGAGCAGCAGTTAATTCACCTAAACTTTTCACATACTATATCTTCCTCATCAGTGTTAATTGGGTTACTTGGAATTGTCTATCAATCATCACATCTCAGGTTTTGACTCTCCTGAAAAAAAAATCCATTTGTGAAACATATATTATACCTTGTAAGCATGTAGGCAAAATTAAGATCTAAGAACCAATCTCAGTTATGACTCACCTCTGCTTTTGATTGAAGTCAAATGCACACCTGGCACAATTGACTGATCCATAGGTCTTTTCCCAAGTAAAAGATAATGAATCTGAGACTCTAGTATTGAGTCAGGTCACCTGTGATTCCTTAAAAGAAGATTAACATTTAAGGTATTTCTTGAAGCCAGTCTATTTCTAACAGGAAATTATATAATGAAAAGAATAAAGATACTGGAATTCAAATCTGGGTTCAAGTTCTGATTCTCCTTTATAGGATTAAAGATTTAGATAGCAAGAGACCCTAGGGTAACCTAGTCTCAGTAACATTAACTTGTTCACGATCACAGATAAATCAGATGATAGATCTAGGAATTGAACTGGGATCCTTTCACTCAAAATTTGATGTTCTTTTCACTTGCACCACATTACTTCCTTGCCATATGACTTTGGGTAAGTCAGTTAACCTCTTCAATCCTCATTTTCATCATACATCTTTAAGCTCCCTTCCAGCATCAACATTCTAGGATTTTTTGTGAGATGTCCTGAGCTTCAGGGAAAAAAGAAAACTACTTAGACAGGTACAAAGTTTTCACAAAATCAAGAATGTCAGAGTTGGAAGAGACCTCAGAGGCCATCTGGTCCAACCTATCTTTGAACAAAAATCCAACCTACAAGATACTCAACAAGTGTTCTTCCAAATATTGTTTAGATATCTATACTAAAGGTTAAACTACTAGCTTTTAGAAGGGCAGCTAGGTGGCATAGTGGATAGAGCACTGGACTTGGAATCAGGAAGACTCATCTTCATGAATTCAAATCCAGCCTCAGACACTCACAAGCACAAGTCACTTAATCTTCTTTGCCTCAGTTTCCTCATCTGTAAAATGAGCTGCAGAAGGAAATGACAAACCACTCCAGTATTTTTGCCAAAGAAAATCCCAAAAGGGATCATAAAGAATCAGACACAGCTGAAAAGAACTAAACAACAGCAGCAGCAACAACATATTTCAAGCATTGTGCTATGCTTTAGGGATACAAAGAAAGGCAAAAAAAATTGTCCCTGCCCTCAAGGAGCCCATAGTCTAATGGGAAGACAACATGGAATTAAGTATGTACAAAAACATATATTTACAGGATAAGTGGGGGTTTGGGGAAGACCTCTTGTAAAAGATAAGATTTTAGTTTGGACTTGAAGGAAACCAAAGTACCAAGAGGTGGAGATGAGAAGGGTAATCATCCCAGGCATGGAGGACAACCAGTGAAAATTCAGAGAGTTGGAAATAAAAGGTCCCACAAGGGCGCCAGTATCATTGTATCAAAGAATACATGGAAGGGAATAGGATGAAAGAAAACAAGAAAAGTAGGAAGGGTCCAGGTTATAAAAGGCTTTAAAAACCAAATAGAGGGTTTTATATTTGATCCTGGAGACAATAGAAAGCCAATAGAAGTTTTTAAAATTAATATTTAAATTTATTTTTAAAATTAAATTTCATGCTTATTTTTAGTTTATATCATTCATTTCCACAAGATTTTGAGTAACAAATTTTCTCCCCATCTCTCCCCACCCACCAGCCCAAAACAGTGATCCCACTTATACCCCCTCTCCCAATCTGCTCTCTCCTATATCCTTCCTCATGCCCCCTCAGACTTTCCAGTAGGGACAAGATGGATTTCCATACACTGATGCCTGTACATCTTATTTCCCAGTTGCATGTATAAAATAATAATAATATGTACATATTTTTTAAACATTTGATTTTAAAACTTTGAATTCCAGATTATTTCCCTTCCTCTATCATCACCCAACTTTACTGGGAAGATAAGCAATTCAGTATAAGCTGTACACGTATAGCTATGCAAAACATTTCTATAGTGGATATATTGTGAAAGATTGACTATATTTCCCTCCATCCTATCCCACCCCCCACTTGTTCTATTCTCTACTTTGACCCTGACGCTTTTCAAAAGTGTGTGCTTCCAATTTCCCTCCCCCTCCAACCTGCCCTCTCTTCCATCATCCCCCCTCTTATACTCTCCCTCCTACTCTCTTGTAGGGTGAGATACCTTATTTAGTGTATATGCCATTCCCTCCCTAAGCCAAATTCTATAAGAGTAAGGTTGACCCATTCCCTTTTGCCTTCCTGTTCTTCCCCTCCATTGTAACAGCTTACCCTTGCCTCTTCTATATGAGATAATTTACCACATTCTGTCTCTCCCCATCTCCTCTCATTATATTTCTCTCTCACCTCTTAATTTCACCTTTTAAGTATCATCCCTTCCTATTCAATTGGTCCTGTGCCCTCTGTCTATGTATACCTATACACATATATATACACACTCACATATGTATTTATATGCCCCTATACCCTCCTATATAGACATATGTATGTATACATATATATATATGTATATACATATATGTGTGTGTATGTGTGTGTGTATACATTTATATTCCCTTCAACTATTCTCATACTGAGAAAAGTTTCATAAGTTATTATTTTCCATATAGGAATGTAAATAGTTTGACTTCAATAAGTTCCTTATGATTTCTTTCCCCTGTTTACCTTCTCATCCTTCTCTTGCTTCTTGTGTCTGAATGTCAAATTTTCTATTCAACTGTTTTTTTCATCAAAAATGCTTGAAAATCCTCTATTCCACTGAATAATCATATTTTCC